>JAWZYU010000615.1:0-95000 GCA_038380435.1 Ryuthela nishihirai
CCCGTGTAAAAGCCCATAAACCCGCATGCACGTCCTGGGTAAAAGCCCCCAAACCTGCACGCCTTGGGAAAAAACCCAAACCCACGCACACAACAACGGGAAAGGCCCCCAGACCCGCACGCCCATGGAAAAGCCCTCAAACCCCCTCCCCCAGCAAAACCCCCAAACCCGTGCGCTCGTTCCAGAGCAAAAGCACCCAAACACGCTCTCACGCCTCGGGGCAAAAGTCCCCATAGCAGCGTGCACGCAACACCCCGGGGAATAGCCCCCAAACCCACACCCCAGGGAAAACCCCCAAACCCGTGCACACACCCCGAGGAAAGCCCCCAGACCAGCATGCATGTGGAAAAGATCCCAAACCCGTGCACACTCCACAGGGCAAAAGCCCCCAAACCCACTCCTGCGCCTCAGGGCAAAAGCCCCCAAACCTGCGTGCATGTCCCGGGTAAATGCCACCAAACCAGCGCACCTTGGGAAAACCAATGCTCACGCCCCAGGGAAAAGCCCCCAAACCAGAACATATGCCCCGGGGAAAAGCCACCAGACCCACATGCCCGTGGAAAAGCCGTCAAACCTGCTCCCACGGCCCAGGGCAAAAGAGCCCAAACCCGACGCACACGCCCCAGGGCAAAAGCCCCCAAACACGCTCCCACGCCTCAGGGCAAAAGCCCCCAAACCCACGTTCACGCAACACCCCGGGGAAAAACCCCCAAACCCGCGCACACGCCACGGGGAAAAGCCCCAGACCCGCATGCCCGTGTAAAAGCCCATAAACCCGCATGCACGTCCTGGGTAAAAGCCCCCAAACCTGCACGCCTTGGGAAAAAACCCAAACCCACGCACACAACAACGGGAAAGGCCCCCAGACCCGCACGCCCATGGAAAAGCCCTCAAACCCCCTCCCCCAGCAAAACCCCCAAACCCGTGCGCTCGTTCCAGAGCAAAAGCACCCAAACACGCTCTCACGCCTCGGGGCAAAAGTCCCCATAGCAGCGTGCACGCAACACCCCGGGGAATAGCCCCCAAACCCACACCCCAGGGAAAACCCCCAAACCCGTGCACACACCCCGAGGAAAGCCCCCAGACCAGCATGCATGTGGAAAAGATCCCAAACCCGTGCACACTCCACAGGGCAAAAGCCCCCAAACCCACTCCTGCGCCTCAGGGCAAAAGCCCCCAAACCTGCGTGCATGTCCCGGGTAAATGCCACCAAACCAGCGCACCTTGGGAAAACCAATGCTCACGCCCCAGGGAAAAGCCCCCAAACCAGAACATATGCCCCGGGGAAAAGCCACCAGACCCACATGCCCGTGGAAAAGCCGTCAAACCTGCTCCCACGGCCCAGGGCAAAAGAGCCCAAACCCGACGCACACGCCCCAGGGCAAAAGCCCCCAAACACGCTCCCACGCCTCAGGGCAAAAGCCCCCAAACCCACGTTCACGCAACACCCCGGGGAAAAACCCCCAAACCCGCGCACACGCCACGGGGAAAAGCCCCAGACCCGCATGCCCGTGTAAAAGCCCATAAACCCGCATGCACGTCCTGGGTAAAAGCCCCCAAACCTGCACGCCTTGGGAAAAAACCCAAACCCACGCACACAACAACGGGAAAGGCCCCCAGACCCGCACGCCCATGGAAAAGCCCTCAAACCCCCTCCCCCAGCAAAACCCCCAAACCCGTGCGCTCGTTCCAGAGCAAAAGCACCCAAACACGCTCTCACGCCTCGGGGCAAAAGTCCCCATAGCAGCGTGCACGCAACACCCCGGGGAATAGCCCCCAAACCCACACCCCAGGGAAAACCCCCAAACCCGTGCACACACCCCGAGGAAAGCCCCCAGACCAGCATGCATGTGGAAAAGATCCCAAACCCGTGCACACTCCACAGGGCAAAAGCCCCCAAACCCACTCCTGCGCCTCAGGGCAAAAGCCCCCAAACCTGCGTGCATGTCCCGGGTAAATGCCACCAAACCAGCGCACCTTGGGAAAACCAATGCTCACGCCCCAGGGAAAAGCCCCCAAACCAGAACATATGCCCCGGGGAAAAGCCACCAGACCCACATGCCCGTGGAAAAGCCGTCAAACCTGCTCCCACGGCCCAGGGCAAAAGAGCCCAAACCCGACGCACACGCCCCAGGGCAAAAGCCCCCAAACACGCTCCCACGCCTCAGGGCAAAAGCCCCCAAACCCACGTTCACGCAACACCCCGGGGAAAAACCCCCAAACCCGCGCACACGCCACGGGGAAAAGCCCCAGACCCGCATGCCCGTGTAAAAGCCCATAAACCCGCATGCACGTCCTGGGTAAAAGCCCCCAAACCTGCACGCCTTGGGAAAAAACCCAAACCCACGCACACAACAACGGGAAAGGCCCCCAGACCCGCACGCCCATGGAAAAGCCCTCAAACCCCCTCCCCCAGCAAAACCCCCAAACCCGTGCGCTCGTTCCAGAGCAAAAGCACCCAAACACGCTCTCACGCCTCGGGGCAAAAGTCCCCATAGCAGCGTGCACGCAACACCCCGGGGAATAGCCCCCAAACCCACACCCCAGGGAAAACCCCCAAACCCGTGCACACACCCCGAGGAAAGCCCCCAGACCAGCATGCATGTGGAAAAGATCCCAAACCCGTGCACACTCCACAGGGCAAAAGCCCCCAAACCCACTCCTGCGCCTCAGGGCAAAAGCCCCCAAAGGGCAAAAGCCCCCAAACCTGCGTGCATGTCCCGGGTAAATGCCACCAAACCAGCGCACCTTGGGAAAACCAATGCTCACGCCCCAGGGAAAAGCCCCCAAACCAGAACATATGCCCGGGGAAAAGCCACCAGACCCACATGCCCGTGGAAAAGCCGTCAAACCTGCTCCCACGGCCCAGGGCAAAAGAGCCCAAACCGACGCACACGCCCCAGGGCAAAAGCCCCCAAACACGCTCCCACGCCTCAGGGCAAAAGCCCCCAAACCCACGTTCACGCAACACCCCGGGAAAAACCCCCAAACCCGCGCACACGCCACGGGGAAAAGCCCCAGACCCGCATGCCGTGTAAAAGCCCATAAACCCGCATGCACGTCCTGGGTAAAAGCCCCCAAACCTGCACGCCTTGGGAAAAAACCAAACCCAACGCACACAACAACGGGAAAGGCCCCCAGACCCGCACGCCCATGGAAAAGCCCTCAAACCCCCTCCCCAGCAAAACCCCCAAACCGTGCGCTCGTTCCAGAGCAAAAGCACCCAAACACGCTCTCACGCCTCGGGGCAAAAGTCCCATAGCAGCGTGCACGCAACACCCCGGGGAATAGCCCCCAAACCCACACCCCAGGGAAAAACCCCCAAACCCGTGCACACACCCCGAGGAAAGCCCCCCAGACCAGCATGCATGTGGAAAAGATCCCAAACCCGGTGCACACTCCACAGGGCAAAAGCCCCAAACCACTCCTGCGCCTCAGGGCAAAAGCCCCCAAACCTGCGTGCAGTTCCCGGGTAAATGCCACCAAACCAGCGCACCTTGGAAAACCAATGCTCACGCCCCAGGAAAAGCCCCCAAACCAGAACATATGCCCCGGGGAAAAGCACCAGACCCACATGCCCGTGGAAAAGCCGTCAAACCTGCTCCACGGCCCCAGGGCAAAAGAGCCCAAACCCGACGCACACGCCCCAGGGCAAAAGCCCCCAAACACGCTCCCACGCCTCAGGGCAAAAGCCCCCAAACCCACGTTCACGCAACACCCCGGGGAAAAACCCCAAACCCGCGCACACGCCACGGGGAAAAGCCCCAGACCCGCATGCCCGTGTAAAAGCCCATAAACCGCATGCACGTCCTGGGTAAAGCCCCCAAACCTGCACGCCTTGGGAAAAACCCAAACCCACGCACACAACAACGGGAAAGGCCCCCAGACCCGCACGCCCATGGAAAGCCCTCAAACCCCCTCCCCAGCAAAACCCCCAAACCCGTGCGCTCGTTCCAGAGCAAAAGCACCCAAACACGCTCTCACGCCTCGGGGCAAAAGTCCCCATAGCAGCGTGCACGCAACACCCCGGGGAATAGCCCCCAAACCACACCCCAGGGAAAACCCCCAAACCCGTGCACACACCCCGAGGAAAGCCCCCAGACCAGCATGCATGTGGAAAAGATCCCAAACCCGTGCACACTCCACAGGGCAAAAGCCCCCAAACCCACTCCTGCGCCTCAGGCAAAAGCCCCCAAACCTGCGTGCATGTCCCGGGTAAATGCCACCAAACCAGCGCACCTTGGGAAAACCAATGCTCACGCCCAGGGAAAAGCCCCCAAACCAGAACATATGCCCCGGGGAAAAGCCACCAGACCCACATGCCCGTGGAAAAGCCGTCAAACCTGCTCCCACGGCCCAGGGCAAAAGAGCCCAAACCCGACGCACACGCCCCAGGGCAAAAGCCCCCAAACACGCTCCCACGCCTCAGGGCAAAAGCCCCAAACCCACGTTCACGCAACACCCCGGGGAAAAACCCCCAACCCGCGCACACGCCACGGGGAAAAGCCCCAGACCCGCATGCCCGTGTAAAAGCCCATAAACCCGCATGCACGTCCTGGGTAAAAGCCCCCAAACCTGCACGCCTTGGGAAAAAACCCAAACCCACGCACACAACAACGGGAAAGGCCCCCAGACCCGCACGCCCATGGAAAAGCCCTCAAACCCCCTCCCCCAGCAAAACCCCCAAACCCGTGCGCTCGTTCCAGAGCAAAAGCACCCAAACACGCTCTCACGCCTCGGGGCAAAAGTCCCCATAGCAGCGTGCACGCAACACCCCGGGGAATAGCCCCCAAACCCACACCCCAGGGAAAACCCCCAAACCCGTGCACACACCCGAGGAAAGCCCCCAGACAGCATGCATGTGGAAAGATCCCAAACCCGTGCACACTCCACAGGGCAAAAGCCCCCAAACCCACTCCTGCGCCTCAGGGCAAAAGCCCCCAAACCTGCGTGCATGTCCGGGTAAATGCCACCAAACCAGCGCACCTTGGAAAACCAATGCTCACGCCCCAGGGAAAAGCCCCCAAACCAGAACATATGCCCCGGGGAAAAGCCACCAGACCCACATGCCCGTGGAAAAGCAGTCAAACCTGCTCCACGGCCCAGGGCAAAAGAGCCCAAACCCGACGCACACGCCCAGGGCAAAAGCCCCCAGAACACGCTCCCACGCCTCAGGGCAAAAGCCCCCAAACCCACGTTCACGCAACACCCCGGGGAAAAACCCCCAAACCCGCGCACACGCCACGGGGAAAAGCCCCAGACCCGCATGCCCGTGTAAAAGCCCATAAACCCGCATGCACGTCCTGGGTAAAAGCCCCCAAACCTGCACGCCTTGGGAAAAAACCCAAACCCACGCACACAACAACGGGAAAGGCCCCCAGACCCGCACGCCCATGGAAAAGCCCTCAAACCCCCTCCCCCAGCAAAACCCCCAAACCCGTGCGCTCGTTCCAGAGCAAAAGCACCCAAACACGCTCTCACGCCTCGGGGCAAAAGTCCCCATAGCAGCGTGCACGCAACACCCCGGGGAATAGCCCCCAAACCCACACCCCAGGGAAAACCCCCAAACCCGTGCACACACCCCGAGGAAAGCCCCCAGACCAGCATGCATGTGGAAAAGATCCCAAACCCGTGCACACTCCACAGGGCAAAAGCCCCCAAACCCACTCCTGCGCCTCAGGGCAAAAGCCCCCAAACCTGCGTGCATGTCCCGGGTAAATGCCACCAAACCAGCGCACCTTGGGAAAACCAATGCTCACGCCCCAGGGAAAAGCCCCCAAACCAGAACATATGCCCCGGGGAAAAGCCACCAGACCCACATGCCCGTGGAAAAGCCGTCAAACCTGCTCCCACGGCCCAGGGCAAAAGAGCCCAAACCCGACGCACACGCCCCAGGGCAAAAGCCCCCAAACACGCTCCCACGCCTCAGGGCAAAAGCCCCCAAACCCACGTTCACGCAACACCCCGGGGAAAAACCCCCAAACCCGCGCACACGCCACGGGGAAAAGCCCCAGACCCGCATGCCCGTGTAAAAGCCCATAAACCCGCATGCACGTCCTGGGTAAAAGCCCCCAAACCTGCACGCCTTGGGAAAAAACCCAAACCCACGCACACAACAACGGGAAAGGCCCCCAGACCCGCACGCCCATGGAAAAGCCCTCAAACCCCCTCCCCCAGCAAAACCCCCAAACCCGTGCGCTCGTTCCAGAGCAAAAGCACCCAAACACGCTCTCACGCCTCGGGGCAAAAGTCCCCATAGCAGCGTGCACGCAACACCCCGGGGAATAGCCCCCAAACCCACACCCCAGGGAAAACCCCCAAACCCGTGCACACACCCCGAGGAAAGCCCCCAGACCAGCATGCATGTGGAAAAGATCCCAAACCCGTGCACACTCCACAGGGCAAAAGCCCCCAAACCCACTCCTGCGCCTCAGGGCAAAAGCCCCCAAACCTGCGTGCATGTCCCGGGTAAATGCCACCAAACCAGCGCACCTTGGGAAAACCAATGCTCACGCCCCAGGGAAAAGCCCCCAAACCAGAACATATGCCCCGGGGAAAAGCCACCAGACCCACATGCCCGTGGAAAAGCCGTCAAACCTGCTCCCACGGCCCAGGGCAAAAGAGCCCAAACCCGACGCACACGCCCCAGGGCAAAAGCCCCCAAACACGCTCCCACGCCTCAGGGCAAAAGCCCCCAAACCCACGTTCACGCAACACCCCGGGGAAAAACCCCCAAACCCGCGCACACGCCACGGGGAAAAGCCCCAGACCCGCATGCCCGTGTAAAAGCCCATAAACCCGCATGCACGTCCTGGGTAAAAGCCCCCAAACCTGCACGCCTTGGGAAAAAACCCAAACCCACGCACACAACAACGGGAAAGGCCCCCAGACCCGCACGCCCATGGAAAAGCCCTCAAACCCCCTCCCCCAGCAAAACCCCCAAACCCGTGCGCTCGTTCCAGAGCAAAAGCACCCAAACACGCTCTCACGCCTCGGGGCAAAAGTCCCCATAGCAGCGTGCACGCAACACCCCGGGGAATAGCCCCCAAACCCACACCCCAGGGAAAACCCCCAAACCCGTGCACACACCCCGAGGAAAGCCCCCAGACCAGCATGCATGTGGAAAAGATCCCAAACCCGTGCACACTCCACAGGGCAAAAGCCCCCAAACCCACTCCTGCGCCTCAGGGCAAAAGCCCCCAAACCTGCGTGCATGTCCCGGGTAAATGCCACCAAACCAGCGCACCTTGGGAAAACCAATGCTCACGCCCCAGGGAAAAGCCCCCAAACCAGAACATATGCCCCGGGGAAAAGCCACCAGACCCACATGCCCGTGGAAAAGCCGTCAAACCTGCTCCCACGGCCCAGGGCAAAAGAGCCCAAACCCGACGCACACGCCCCAGGGCAAAAGCCCCCAAACACGCTCCCACGCCTCAGGGCAAAAGCCCCCAAACCCACGTTCACGCAACACCCCGGGGAAAAACCCCCAAACCCGCGCACACGCCACGGGGAAAAGCCCCAGACCCGCATGCCCGTGTAAAAGCCCATAAACCCGCATGCACGTCCTGGGTAAAAGCCCCCAAACCTGCACGCCTTGGGAAAAAACCCAAACCCACGCACACAACAACGGGAAAGGCCCCCAGACCCGCACGCCCATGGAAAAGCCCTCAAACCCCCTCCCCCAGCAAAACCCCCAAACCCGTGCGCTCGTTCCAGAGCAAAAGCACCCAAACACGCTCTCACGCCTCGGGGCAAAAGTCCCCATAGCAGCGTGCACGCAACACCCCGGGGAATAGCCCCCAAACCCACACCCCAGGGAAAACCCCCAAACCCGTGCACACACCCCGAGGAAAGCCCCCAGACCAGCATGCATGTGGAAAAGATCCCAAACCCGTGCACACTCCACAGGGCAAAAGCCCCCAAACCCACTCCTGCGCCTCAGGGCAAAAGCCCCCAAACCTGCGTGCATGTCCCGGGTAAATGCCACCAAACCAGCGCACCTTGGGAAAACCAATGCTCACGCCCCAGGGAAAAGCCCCCAAACCAGAACATATGCCCCGGGGAAAAGCCACCAGACCCACATGCCCGTGGAAAAGCCGTCAAACCTGCTCCCACGGCCCAGGGCAAAAGAGCCCAAACCCGACGCACACGCCCCAGGGCAAAAGCCCCCAAACACGCTCCCACGCCTCAGGGCAAAAGCCCCCAAACCCACGTTCACGCAACACCCCGGGGAAAAACCCCCAAACCCGCGCACACGCCACGGGGAAAAGCCCCAGACCCGCATGCCCGTGTAAAAGCCCATAAACCCGCATGCACGTCCTGGGTAAAAGCCCCCAAACCTGCACGCCTTGGGAAAAAACCCAAACCCACGCACACAACAACGGGAAAGGCCCCCAGACCCGCACGCCCATGGAAAAGCCCTCAAACCCCCTCCCCCAGCAAAACCCCCAAACCCGTGCGCTCGTTCCAGAGCAAAAGCACCCAAACACGCTCTCACGCCTCGGGGCAAAAGTCCCCATAGCAGCGTGCACGCAACACCCCGGGGAATAGCCCCCAAACCCACACCCCAGGGAAAACCCCCAAACCCGTGCACACACCCCGAGGAAAGCCCCCAGACCAGCATGCATGTGGAAAAGATCCCAAACCCGTGCACACTCCACAGGGCAAAAGCCCCCAAACCCACTCCTGCGCCTCAGGGCAAAAGCCCCCAAACCTGCGTGCATGTCCCGGGTAAATGCCACCAAACCAGCGCACCTTGGG
Source organism: Ryuthela nishihirai (assembly GCA_038380435.1). Classification (NCBI taxonomy): domain Eukaryota; kingdom Metazoa; phylum Arthropoda; class Arachnida; order Araneae; family Heptathelidae; genus Ryuthela; species Ryuthela nishihirai. The sequence goes on from JAWZYU010000615.1 coordinate 8,761, forward strand.
AAAACCAATGCTCACGCCCCAGGGAAAAGCCCCCAAACCAGAACATATGCCCCGGGGAAAAGCCACCAGACCCACATGCCCGTGGAAAAGCCGTCAAACCTGCTCCCACGGCCCAGGGCAAAAGAGCCCAAACCCGACGCACACGCCCCAGGGCAAAAGCCCCCAAACACGCTCCCACGCCTCAGGGCAAAAGCCCCCAAACCCACGTTCACGCAACACCCCGGGGAAAAACCCCCAAACCCGCGCACACGCCACGGGGAAAAGCCCCAGACCCGCATGCCCGTGTAAAAGCCCATAAACCCGCATGCACGTCCTGGGTAAAAGCCCCCAAACCTGCACGCCTTGGGAAAAAACCCAAACCCACGCACACAACAACGGGAAAGGCCCCCAGACCCGCACGCCCATGGAAAAGCCCTCAAACCCCCTCCCCCAGCAAAACCCCCAAACCCGTGCGCTCGTTCCAGAGCAAAAGCACCCAAACACGCTCTCACGCCTCGGGGCAAAAGTCCCCATAGCAGCGTGCACGCAACACCCCGGGGAATAGCCCCCAAACCCACACCCCAGGGAAAACCCCCAAACCCGTGCACACACCCCGAGGAAAGCCCCCAGACCAGCATGCATGTGGAAAAGATCCCAAACCCGTGCACACTCCACAGGGCAAAAGCCCCCAAACCCACTCCTGCGCCTCAGGGCAAAAGCCCCCAAACCTGCGTGCATGTCCCGGGTAAATGCCACCAAACCAGCGCACCTTGGGAAAACCAATGCTCACGCCCCAGGGAAAAGCCCCCAAACCAGAACATATGCCCCGGGGAAAAGCCACCAGACCCACATGCCCGTGGAAAAGCCGTCAAACCTGCTCCCACGGCCCAGGGCAAAAGAGCCCAAACCCGACGCACACGCCCCAGGGCAAAAGCCCCCAAACACGCTCCCACGCCTCAGGGCAAAAGCCCCCAAACCCACGTTCACGCAACACCCCGGGGAAAAACCCCCAAACCCGCGCACACGCCACGGGGAAAAGCCCCAGACCCGCATGCCCGTGTAAAAGCCCATAAACCCGCATGCACGTCCTGGGTAAAAGCCCCCAAACCTGCACGCCTTGGGAAAAAACCCAAACCCACGCACACAACAACGGGAAAGGCCCCCAGACCCGCACGCCCATGGAAAAGCCCTCAAACCCCCTCCCCCAGCAAAACCCCCAAACCCGTGCGCTCGTTCCAGAGCAAAAGCACCCAAACACGCTCTCACGCCTCGGGGCAAAAGTCCCCATAGCAGCGTGCACGCAACACCCCGGGGAATAGCCCCCAAACCCACACCCCAGGGAAAACCCCCAAACCCGTGCACACACCCCGAGGAAAGCCCCCAGACCAGCATGCATGTGGAAAAGATCCCAAACCCGTGCACACTCCACAGGGCAAAAGCCCCCAAACCCACTCCTGCGCCTCAGGGCAAAAGCCCCCAAACCTGCGTGCATGTCCCGGGTAAATGCCACCAAACCAGCGCACCTTGGGAAAACCAATGCTCACGCCCCAGGGAAAAGCCCCCAAACCAGAACATATGCCCCGGGGAAAAGCCACCAGACCCACATGCCCGTGGAAAAGCCGTCAAACCTGCTCCCACGGCCCAGGGCAAAAGAGCCCAAACCCGACGCACACGCCCCAGGGCAAAAGCCCCCAAACACGCTCCCACGCCTCAGGGCAAAAGCCCCCAAACCCACGTTCACGCAACACCCCGGGGAAAAACCCCCAAACCCGCGCACACGCCACGGGGAAAAGCCCCAGACCCGCATGCCCGTGTAAAAGCCCATAAACCCGCATGCACGTCCTGGGTAAAAGCCCCCAAACCTGCACGCCTTGGGAAAAAACCCAAACCCACGCACACAACAACGGGAAAGGCCCCCAGACCCGCACGCCCATGGAAAAGCCCTCAAACCCCCTCCCCCAGCAAAACCCCCAAACCCGTGCGCTCGTTCCAGAGCAAAAGCACCCAAACACGCTCTCACGCCTCGGGGCAAAAGTCCCCATAGCAGCGTGCACGCAACACCCCGGGGAATAGCCCCCAAACCCACACCCCAGGGAAAACCCCCAAACCCGTGCACACACCCCGAGGAAAGCCCCCAGACCAGCATGCATGTGGAAAAGATCCCAAACCCGTGCACACTCCACAGGGCAAAAGCCCCCAAACCCACTCCTGCGCCTCAGGGCAAAAGCCCCCAAACCTGCGTGCATGTCCCGGGTAAATGCCACCAAACCAGCGCACCTTGGGAAAACCAATGCTCACGCCCCAGGGAAAAGCCCCCAAACCAGAACATATGCCCCGGGGAAAAGCCACCAGACCCACATGCCCGTGGAAAAGCCGTCAAACCTGCTCCCACGGCCCAGGGCAAAAGAGCCCAAACCCGACGCACACGCCCCAGGGCAAAAGCCCCCAAACACGCTCCCACGCCTCAGGGCAAAAGCCCCCAAACCCACGTTCACGCAACACCCCGGGGAAAAACCCCCAAACCCGCGCACACGCCACGGGGAAAAGCCCCAGACCCGCATGCCCGTGTAAAAGCCCATAAACCCGCATGCACGTCCTGGGTAAAAGCCCCCAAACCTGCACGCCTTGGGAAAAAACCCAAACCCACGCACACAACAACGGGAAAGGCCCCCAGACCCGCACGCCCATGGAAAAGCCCTCAAACCCCCTCCCCCAGCAAAACCCCCAAACCCGTGCGCTCGTTCCAGAGCAAAAGCACCCAAACACGCTCTCACGCCTCGGGGCAAAAGTCCCCATAGCAGCGTGCACGCAACACCCCGGGGAATAGCCCCCAAACCCACACCCCAGGGAAAACCCCCAAACCCGTGCACACACCCCGAGGAAAGCCCCCAGACCAGCATGCATGTGGAAAAGATCCCAAACCCGTGCACACTCCACAGGGCAAAAGCCCCCAAACCCACTCCTGCGCCTCAGGGCAAAAGCCCCCAAACCTGCGTGCATGTCCCGGGTAAATGCCACCAAACCAGCGCACCTTGGGAAAACCAATGCTCACGCCCCAGGGAAAAGCCCCCAAACCAGAACATATGCCCCGGGGAAAAGCCACCAGACCCACATGCCCGTGGAAAAGCCGTCAAACCTGCTCCCACGGCCCAGGGCAAAAGAGCCCAAACCCGACGCACACGCCCCAGGGCAAAAGCCCCCAAACACGCTCCCACGCCTCAGGGCAAAAGCCCCCAAACCCACGTTCACGCAACACCCCGGGGAAAAACCCCCAAACCCGCGCACACGCCACGGGGAAAAGCCCCAGACCCGCATGCCCGTGTAAAAGCCCATAAACCCGCATGCACGTCCTGGGTAAAAGCCCCCAAACCTGCACGCCTTGGGAAAAAACCCAAACCCACGCACACAACAACGGGAAAGGCCCCCAGACCCGCACGCCCATGGAAAAGCCCTCAAACCCCCTCCCCCAGCAAAACCCCCAAACCCGTGCGCTCGTTCCAGAGCAAAAGCACCCAAACACGCTCTCACGCCTCGGGGCAAAAGTCCCCATAGCAGCGTGCACGCAACACCCCGGGGAATAGCCCCCAAACCCACACCCCAGGGAAAACCCCCAAACCCGTGCACACACCCCGAGGAAAGCCCCCAGACCAGCATGCATGTGGAAAAGATCCCAAACCCGTGCACACTCCACAGGGCAAAAGCCCCCAAACCCACTCCTGCGCCTCAGGGCAAAAGCCCCCAAACCTGCGTGCATGTCCCGGGTAAATGCCACCAAACCAGCGCACCTTGGGAAAACCAATGCTCACGCCCCAGGGAAAAGCCCCCAAACCAGAACATATGCCCCGGGGAAAAGCCACCAGACCCACATGCCCGTGGAAAAGCCGTCAAACCTGCTCCCACGGCCCAGGGCAAAAGAGCCCAAACCCGACGCACACGCCCCAGGGCAAAAGCCCCCAAACACGCTCCCACGCCTCAGGGCAAAAGCCCCCAAACCCACGTTCACGCAACACCCCGGGGAAAAACCCCCAAACCCGCGCACACGCCACGGGGAAAAGCCCCAGACCCGCATGCCCGTGTAAAAGCCCATAAACCCGCATGCACGTCCTGGGTAAAAGCCCCCAAACCTGCACGCCTTGGGAAAAAACCCAAACCCACGCACACAACAACGGGAAAGGCCCCCAGACCCGCACGCCCATGGAAAAGCCCTCAAACCCCCTCCCCCAGCAAAACCCCCAAACCCGTGCGCTCGTTCCAGAGCAAAAGCACCCAAACACGCTCTCACGCCTCGGGGCAAAAGTCCCCATAGCAGCGTGCACGCAACACCCCGGGGAATAGCCCCCAAACCCACACCCCAGGGAAAACCCCCAAACCCGTGCACACACCCCGAGGAAAGCCCCCAGACCAGCATGCATGTGGAAAAGATCCCAAACCCGTGCACACTCCACAGGGCAAAAGCCCCCAAACCCACTCCTGCGCCTCAGGGCAAAAGCCCCCAAACCTGCGTGCATGTCCCGGGTAAATGCCACCAAACCAGCGCACCTTGGGAAAACCAATGCTCACGCCCCAGGGAAAAGCCCCCAAACCAGAACATATGCCCCGGGGAAAAGCCACCAGACCCACATGCCCGTGGAAAAGCCGTCAAACCTGCTCCCACGGCCCAGGGCAAAAGAGCCCAAACCCGACGCACACGCCCCAGGGCAAAAGCCCCCAAACACGCTCCCACGCCTCAGGGCAAAAGCCCCCAAACCCACGTTCACGCAACACCCCGGGGAAAAACCCCCAAACCCGCGCACACGCCACGGGGAAAAGCCCCAGACCCGCATGCCCGTGTAAAAGCCCATAAACCCGCATGCACGTCCTGGGTAAAAGCCCCCAAACCTGCACGCCTTGGGAAAAAACCCAAACCCACGCACACAACAACGGGAAAGGCCCCCAGACCCGCACGCCCATGGAAAAGCCCTCAAACCCCCTCCCCCAGCAAAACCCCCAAACCCGTGCGCTCGTTCCAGAGCAAAAGCACCCAAACACGCTCTCACGCCTCGGGGCAAAAGTCCCCATAGCAGCGTGCACGCAACACCCCGGGGAATAGCCCCCAAACCCACACCCCAGGGAAAACCCCCAAACCCGTGCACACACCCCGAGGAAAGCCCCCAGACCAGCATGCATGTGGAAAAGATCCCAAACCCGTGCACACTCCACAGGGCAAAAGCCCCCAAACCCACTCCTGCGCCTCAGGGCAAAAGCCCCCAAACCTGCGTGCATGTCCCGGGTAAATGCCACCAAACCAGCGCACCTTGGGAAAACCAATGCTCACGCCCCAGGGAAAAGCCCCCAAACCAGAACATATGCCCCGGGGAAAAGCCACCAGACCCACATGCCCGTGGAAAAGCCGTCAAACCTGCTCCCACGGCCCAGGGCAAAAGAGCCCAAACCCGACGCACACGCCCCAGGGCAAAAGCCCCCAAACACGCTCCCACGCCTCAGGGCAAAAGCCCCCAAACCCACGTTCACGCAACACCCCGGGGAAAAACCCCCAAACCCGCGCACACGCCACGGGGAAAAGCCCCAGACCCGCATGCCCGTGTAAAAGCCCATAAACCCGCATGCACGTCCTGGGTAAAAGCCCCCAAACCTGCACGCCTTGGGAAAAAACCCAAACCCACGCACACAACAACGGGAAAGGCCCCCAGACCCGCACGCCCATGGAAAAGCCCTCAAACCCCCTCCCCCAGCAAAACCCCCAAACCCGTGCGCTCGTTCCAGAGCAAAAGCACCCAAACACGCTCTCACGCCTCGGGGCAAAAGTCCCCATAGCAGCGTGCACGCAACACCCCGGGGAATAGCCCCCAAACCCACACCCCAGGGAAAACCCCCAAACCCGTGCACACACCCCGAGGAAAGCCCCCAGACCAGCATGCATGTGGAAAAGATCCCAAACCCGTGCACACTCCACAGGGCAAAAGCCCCCAAACCCACTCCTGCGCCTCAGGGCAAAAGCCCCCAAACCTGCGTGCATGTCCCGGGTAAATGCCACCAAACCAGCGCACCTTGGGAAAACCAATGCTCACGCCCCAGGGAAAAACCCCCAAACCAGAACATATGCCCCGGGGAAAAGCCACCAGACCCACATGCCCGTGGAAAAGCCGTCAAACCTGCTCCCACGGCCCAGGGCAAAAGAGCCCAAACCCGACGCACACGCCCCAGGGCAAAAGCCCCCAAACACGCTCCCACGCCTCAGGGCAAAAGCCCCCAAACCCACGTTCACGCAACACCCCGGGGAAAAACCCCCAAACCCGCGCACACGCCACGGGGAAAAGCCCCAGACCCGCATGCCCGTGTAAAAGCCCATAAACCCGCATGCACGTCCTGGGTAAAAGCCCCCAAACCTGCACGCCTTGGGAAAAAAACCAAACCCACGCACACAACAACGGGAAAGGCCCCCAGACCCGCACGCCCATGGAAAAGCCCTCAAACCCCCTCCCCCAGCAAAACCCCCAAACCCGTGCGCTCGTTCCAGAGCAAAAGCACCCAAACACGCTCTCACGCCTCGGGGCAAAAGTCCCCATAGCAGCGTGCACGCAACACCCCGGGGAATAGCCCCCAAACCCACACCCCAGGGAAAACCCCCAAACCCGTGCACACACCCCGAGGAAAGCCCCCAGACCAGCATGCATGTGGAAAAGATCCCAAACCCGTGCACACTCCACAGGGCAAAAGCCCCCAAACCCACTCCTGCGCCTCAGGGCAAAAGCCCCCAAACCTGCGTGCATGTCCCGGGTAAATGCCACCAAACCAGCGCACCTTGGGAAAACCAATGCTCACGCCCCAGGGAAAAGCCCCCAAACCAGAACATATGCCCCGGGGAAAAGCCACCAGACCCACATGCCCGTGGAAAAGCCGTCAAACCTGCTCCCACGGCCCAGGGCAAAAGAGCCCAAACCCGACGCACACGCCCCAGGGCAAAAGCCCCCAAACACGCTCCCACGCCTCAGGGCAAAAGCCCCCAAACCCACGTTCACGCAACACCCCGGGGAAAAACCCCCAAACCCGCGCACACGCCACGGGGAAAAGCCCCAGACCCGCATGCCCATGTAAAAGCCCATAAACCCGCATGCACGTCCTGGGTAAAAGCCCCCAAACCTGCACGCCTTGGGAAAAAACCCAAACCCACGCACACAACAACGGGAAAGGCCCCCAGACCCGCACGCCCATGGAAAAGCCCTCAAACCCCCTCCCCCAGCAAAACCCCCAAACCCGTGCGCTCGTTCCAGAGCAAAAGCACCCAAACACGCTCTCACGCCTCGGGGCAAAAGTCCCCATAGCAGCGTGCACGCAACACCCCGGGGAATAGCCCCCAAACCCACACCCCAGGGAAAACCCCCAAACCCGTGCACACACCCCGAGGAAAGCCCCCAGACCAGCATGCATGTGGAAAAGATCCCAAACCCGTGCACACTCCACAGGGCAAAAGCCCCCAAACCCACTCCTGCGCCTCAGGGCAAAAGCCCCCAAACCTGCGTGCATGTCCCGGGTAAATGCCACCAAACCAGCGCACCTTGGGAAAACCAATGCTCACGCCCCAGGGAAAAGCCCCCAAACCAGAACATATGCCCCGGGGAAAAGCCACCAGACCCACATGCCCGTGGAAAAGCCGTCAAACCTGCTCCCACGGCCCAGGGCAAAAGAGCCCAAACCCGACGCACACGCCCCAGGGCAAAAGCCCCCAAACACGCTCCCACGCCTCAGGGCAAAAGCCCCCAAACCCACGTTCACGCAACACCCCGGGGAAAAACCCCCAAACCCGCGCACACGCCACGGGGAAAAGCCCCAGACCCGCATGCCCGTGTAAAAGCCCATAAACCCGCATGCACGTCCTGGGTAAAAGCCCCCAAACCTGCACGCCTTGGGAAAAAACCCAAACCCACGCACACAACAACGGGAAAGGCCCCCAGACCCGCACGCCCATGGAAAAGCCCTCAAACCCCCTCCCCCAGCAAAACCCCCAAACCCGTGCGCTCGTTCCAGAGCAAAAGCACCCAAACACGCTCTCACGCCTCGGGGCAAAAGTCCCCATAGCAGCGTGCACGCAACACCCCGGGGAATAGCCCCCAAACCCACACCCCAGGGAAAACCCCCAAACCCGTGCACACACCCCGAGGAAAGCCCCCAGACCAGCATGCATGTGGAAAAGATCCCAAACCCGTGCACACTCCACAGGGCAAAAGCCCCCAAACCCACTCCTGCGCCTCAGGGCAAAAGCCCCCAAACCTGCGTGCATGTCCCGGGTAAATGCCACCAAACCAGCGCACCTTGGGAAAACCAATGCTCACGCCCCAGGGAAAAGCCCCCAAACCAGAACATATGCCCCGGGGAAAAGCCACCAGACCCACATGCCCGTGGAAAAGCCGTCAAACCTGCTCCCACGGCCCAGGGCAAAAGAGCCCAAACCCGACGCACACGCCCCAGGGCAAAAGCCCCCAAACACGCTCCCACGCCTCAGGGCAAAAGCCCCCAAACCCACGTTCACGCAACACCCCGGGGAAAAACCCCCAAACCCGCGCACACGCCACGGGGAAAAGCCCCAGACCCGCATGCCCGTGTAAAAGCCCATAAACCCGCATGCACGTCCTGGGTAAAAGCCCCCAAACCTGCACGCCTTGGGAAAAAACCCAAACCCACGCACACAACAACGGGAAAGGCCCCCAGACCCGCACGCCCATGGAAAAGCCCTCAAACCCCCTCCCCCAGCAAAACCCCCAAACCCGTGCGCTCGTTCCAGAGCAAAAGCACCCAAACACGCTCTCACGCCTCGGGGCAAAAGTCCCCATAGCAGCGTGCACGCAACACCCCGGGGAATAGCCCCCAAACCCACACCCCAGGGAAAACCCCCAAACCCGTGCACACACCCCGAGGAAAGCCCCCAGACCAGCATGCATGTGGAAAAGATCCCAAACCCGTGCACACTCCACAGGGCAAAAGCCCCCAAACCCACTCCTGCGCCTCAGGGCAAAAGCCCCCAAACCTGCGTGCATGTCCCGGGTAAATGCCACCAAACCAGCGCACCTTGGGAAAACCAATGCTCACGCCCCAGGGAAAAGCCCCCAAACCAGAACATATGCCCCGGGGAAAAGCCACCAGACCCACATGCCCGTGGAAAAGCCGTCAAACCTGCTCCCACGGCCCAGGGCAAAAGAGCCCAAACCCGACGCACACGCCCCAGGGCAAAAGCCCCCAAACACGCTCCCACGCCTCAGGGCAAAAGCCCCCAAACCCACGTTCACGCAACACCCCGGGGAAAAACCCCCAAACCCGCGCACACGCCACGGGGAAAAGCCCCAGACCCGCATGCCCGTGTAAAAGCCCATAAACCCGCATGCACGTCCTGGGTAAAAGCCCCCAAACCTGCACGCCTTGGGAAAAAACCCAAACCCACGCACACAACAACGGGAAAGGCCCCCAGACCCGCACGCCCATGGAAAAGCCCTCAAACCCCCTCCCCCAGCAAAACCCCCAAACCCGTGCGCTCGTTCCAGAGCAAAAGCACCCAAACACGCTCTCACGCCTCGGGGCAAAAGTCCCCATAGCAGCGTGCACGCAACACCCCGGGGAATAGCCCCCAAACCCACACCCCAGGGAAAACCCCCAAACCCGTGCACACACCCCGAGGAAAGCCCCCAGACCAGCATGCATGTGGAAAAGATCCCAAACCCGTGCACACTCCACAGGGCAAAAGCCCCCAAACCCACTCCTGCGCCTCAGGGCAAAAGCCCCCAAACCTGCGTGCATGTCCCGGGTAAATGCCACCAAACCAGCGCACCTTGGGAAAACCAATGCTCACGCCCCAGGGAAAAGCCCCCAAACCAGAACATATGCCCCGGGGAAAAGCCACCAGACCCACATGCCCGTGGAAAAGCCGTCAAACCTGCTCCCACGGCCCAGGGCAAAAGAGCCCAAACCCGACGCACACGCCCCAGGGCAAAAGCCCCCAAACACGCTCCCACGCCTCAGGGCAAAAGCCCCCAAACCCACGTTCACGCAACACCCCGGGGAAAAACCCCCAAACCCGCGCACACGCCACGGGGAAAAGCCCCAGACCCGCATGCCCGTGTAAAAGCCCATAAACCCGCATGCACGTCCTGGGTAAAAGCCCCCAAACCTGCACGCCTTGGGAAAAAACCCAAACCCACGCACACAACAACGGGAAAGGCCCCCAGACCCGCACGCCCATGGAAAAGCCCTCAAACCCCCTCCCCCAGCAAAACCCCCAAACCCGTGCGCTCGTTCCAGAGCAAAAGCACCCAAACACGCTCTCACGCCTCGGGGCAAAAGTCCCCATAGCAGCGTGCACGCAACACCCCGGGGAATAGCCCCCAAACCCACACCCCAGGGAAAACCCCCAAACCCGTGCACACACCCCGAGGAAAGCCCCCAGACCAGCATGCATGTGGAAAAGATCCCAAACCCGTGCACACTCCACAGGGCAAAAGCCCCCAAACCCACTCCTGCGCCTCAGGGCAAAAGCCCCCAAACCTGCGTGCATGTCCCGGGTAAATGCCACCAAACCAGCGCACCTTGGGAAAACCAATGCTCACGCCCCAGGGAAAAGCCCCCAAACCAGAACATATGCCCCGGGGAAAAGCCACCAGACCCACATGCCCGTGGAAAAGCCGTCAAACCTGCTCCCACGGCCCAGGGCAAAAGAGCCCAAACCCGACGCACACGCCCCAGGGCAAAAGCCCCCAAACACGCTCCCACGCCTCAGGGCAAAAGCCCCCAAACACGCTCCCACGCCTCAGGGCAAAAGCCCCCAAACCCACGTTCACGCAACACCCCGGGGAAAAACCCCCAAACCCGCGCACACGCCACGGGGAAAAGCCCCAGACCCGCATGCCCGTGTAAAAGCCCATAAACCCGCATGCACGTCCTGGGTAAAAGCCCCCAAACCTGCACGCCTTGGGAAAAAACCCAAACCCACGCACACAACAACGGGAAAGGCCCCCAGACCCGCACGCCCATGGAAAAGCCCTCAAACCCCCTCCCCCAGCAAAACCCCCAAACCCGTGCGCTCGTTCCAGAGCAAAAGCACCCAAACACGCTCTCACGCCTCGGGGCAAAAGTCCCCATAGCAGCATGCACGCAACACCCCGGGGAATAGCCCCCAAACCCACACCCCAGGGAAAACCCCCAAACCCGTGCACACACCCCGAGGAAAGCCCCCAGACCAGCATGCATGTGGAAAAGATCCCAAACCCGTGCACACTCCACAGGGCAAAAGCCCCCAAACCCACTCCTGCGCCTCAGGGCAAAAGCCCCCAAACCTGCGTGCATGTCCCGGGTAAATGCCACCAAACCAGCGCACCTTGGGAAAACCAATGCTCACGCCCCAGGGAAAAGCCCCCAAACCAGAACATATGCCCCGGGGAAAAGCCACCAGACCCACATGCCCGTGGAAAAGCCGTCAAACCTGCTCCCACGGCCCAGGGCAAAAGAGCCCAAACCCGACGCACACGCCCCAGGGCAAAAGCCCCCAAACACGCTCCCACGCCTCAGGGCAAAAGCCCCCAAACCCACGTTCACGCAACACCCCGGGGAAAAACCCCCAAACCCGCGCACACGCCACGGGGAAAAGCCCCAGACCCGCATGCCCGTGTAAAAGCCCATAAACCCGCATGCACGTCCTGGGTAAAAGCCCCCAAACCTGCACGCCTTGGGAAAAAACCCAAACCCACACACACAACAACGGGAAAGGCCCCCAGACCCGCACGCCCATGGAAAAGCCCTCAAACCCCCTCCCCCAGCAAAACCCCCAAACCCGTGCGCTCGTTCCAGAGCAAAAGCACCCAAACACGCTCTCACGCCTCGGGGCAAAAATCCCCACACCCGCGTGCACGCAACACCCCGGGGAATAGCCCCCAAACCCACACCCCAGGGAAAACCCCCAAACCTTACCTTGTTTATCCTTCAATCCCTGTAAACATGTTCGTTTTCTACCACACAAAACATCTATTATATATCCATCAAGCCAAAGATTCTTATCAGCAGCTAACTGATCCTTTACACGTTTATTAAGCTCTCTGTAATGCTTTCTATTAGTACTAGTAGGGTATTGATTAAGGACATTCCTGCAGTTCTTTCTTTTCAAAATAAGCTCAAGTGCCTTATCACTGAAATAATTCTGTCTCTTCTGCTCCTTTTTCCCTAAAATAGTACTGTTAAATTCCAAAAATGCCTGTTTAAAATCCATTCTTCCTAAGTTCAGTAGTAAGCAAACCATAACTGTCATAATGACTAAGTAACCTATCATGATAAGCTTTAGCTATAACTGGGTCTTTCAGAGCCTCAGAATTAAAGGTAAAATGATTAACCCTAGCACAACAGTTTTTAAGTTTAAGCTGCAAGACACTTTTAACAAGGTAATTATCAGATCCAATTACAGCTCCCCTATATGAACTGGTATTCCTAACACAACTAGTCCATTTGCTGTTAATTAATATATAATCAATCATATTCTTATGCAGCCCATCAGGTGAAACCCATATGTAATTATGTATGTAGCGGTGTTTGTAATAAGTGTTAGTTATTCTGAAACCATTGAGTTTACTTACCTGTAGACGTTGCTCATTCCCATTGCAACTACCAATAAAAAAAGGGCCTATCACCACTCTCCAAAGGTCAGAGTCAGTACCAACTTTGGCATTGAACTCACCTCGAACGAGGGTAATATCTCCTTTCTTGACAGAATTTAAAGTATCCTGAAGTTGTCTGTAAAACCTATTCTCATTCTCATTGGCATTCTCAGTGGGGGCATAACAGCAGATAATATTCAAGTCTTTAACGCTTGTCTGAAATTTTCATGTAAGAAACCTTTCATTAATGCACTCATATCCTAGAAGAGCATCACTAGCGTGTCTGCTGAAAAGCAGACCCACGCCTTGGTGATGCTTATTGTCGTCCCCTTCCTGAAAAGAGAAATTTAAGCTTATTTTTAAGAATCTGACCTTTATCTGTCCCTCTGGTCACTTGCAAGCCGAGAATATCGAAATTATAGTGGTGGAATTCTTGTGTGAGGACATCAAGAGAAAAAGCTCTGTGCAGAGTCCTCACATTCCAACTACCTATGGAGAGAAAATGGTTAGTGGGATGTTTAAAGAAACTATGTTTATTGAGAGAGGGAATGCCGACAATATCAAACAGCCCCCTAATGGCAGACATGGGACAAAGACCCGTTCCCCCACCACTAAAGGCTAAAGCCATCGACACTGGAAGACTTCCTCCAATGTAGAATTTGACGATGCCAATAGAAGCAAAGAGTTCAGGTGCCTGAGATGACCTCTGCTCAGGATCATCCACCAGCTGATAAACATATCCTGTAAATCTATTCACTTGGGGCTGTCAACCCACAAACAAACAGAAAACACAGCAGATTTTCCCTCCACAGAAGCCCACCAGTGCAGCAAAATCAGGATCCATAATCAAGCTCAGAGTCATATATCTGTCCAGTCCAATGGGTTTATATGGTCAGCAGCAGGACTCTGTGTGGTTGACCACTCCTGAGCAGGGTAGAAAATAAAGAAAAGTAGCTAGAGTTGTCCAGATCAGTAGTTCAAACTAATCTGGCAGTCCTCTGCTTCCATTCACTTCCACAAGAGAATATCTCTTCTGAAAGATACTAACGGTCTGCACCACGAGAAGGCGGGGTCGGACATTAGGTGCTAGGCCTGGTTGGTTCTATGCATCATCACAGGGGATTGGAGCATAGCTCTCGTTCCAGTAACTACCTAGCTACCATTTACAGACCTTACTTCTTTTCCGAAACCGTGTGAGAAGGAATCAGTAAAGTTAGCTATGTTAAAGCAATGGGATCTCAGAATACTGAGAAGTTAAAAAAAGTCTAATAATTCAAAAATTCACCAGAAATGAAAAAACGACATAGAAGGCATCAACGTGAATGTATAAACCTATATGACGTGCAGATAATAAAAAAATAACCAAATTTCCCTATAAGTGGGTCAAAAGAGACCCCTGAAAGAGTGAAATCCCCAAATCTTCTATATGAAGGAAAGGTGATAAGGCGAAACTTGGTACGCAGACAGCCTACATACCACGACCAAGATATCAGGTGAGAAAAACTGGGAAAAAGTCAAACACAAAAAAAAGACAAATATCAATCACAGCGACAGGGAAATGCCAAAAGCTGACTTTCTAGGGAAAGGGGAAGGAAAAAGCCAAACCCAAAGCTACAGCCAAAGTCCCAACAGGGAAGCCACCACAAAGCCCCCACACCCACTGCCAAGGCCCCACCAGGGAAGCTGCCACAAAGCCCCCGAACACGTGGCCAAGTCCCCACAAAGTCCCGAACACGCGGCCAAACCCCACCAGGGAGGCTGTCACAAAGCCCCCGAACCCACGGCCCCACCAGGGAGGCCGTCAGTCTCCGAACCCGCGGACAGGACCCCACCAGGGAGGTCCTTCACAAAGCCCTAGAACCACAGCCAAGGCCCCACAAAGCCCCCTAACCAGCAGTCAAGGCTCCACAACGCCCCCAAATCCATGGCGGCCCTCAAAAAAGGCAGAGCTCGCCACGCCCGAAAACCCTCCCAAACTAACGGAGGCCCTTAAAAAAGGCAAAGCCCGCCACGCCTGAAAAAACCCCAGAATCCCCAGGGCCCTCGAAACAGACAGAACCCACCATGCCCGAAATCTCCCCTGAACCCACGGGGGCCCTCAAAAAAGGCAGAGCCCGCCGTGCCCGAAAAAGTAACCCAATCCGTGGGGGCCCTTGAAAAATGCAGAGCCCGCCATGCCCGAAAAGACCAACAAACCCGTGGGGGCGCTTGAAAAAGGCAGAGCCCACTACACCCCCGGGACCCGCAAAAAAAAACATCCCAGGACCCGCGCGAAAAAAAAACCAACAATGCCGCAGGGTGGCCCAAATAAGTATCTACTTCTTAGACTAATGCGTTACCGGATTCGCTCTACTGTTATCGGGGACAGGTACCTGAGTGCGCCATGGTCCATTTGAGTGGTCAATTGCTGCGCTCTTGCGCATCAATTGCCCTTTACCAGTCAACCGAGACGACGTTCTCCTCTGGGGTCGATGGCCTATAGGGCTCTACAGTTATGACGTCAGGAGGTACTCAGTGTGTCATCAGTCCATTCTTGGTACACCCTTACTATAACACCTCACGAACAGCCCACGAAGTCTGTTGTTTCCGAAATGGTTCCACCATTGGTGCAGTAGCCGATGATCATACCATTTTAAACGGCCATCAAAACAATACCTCTGCCCATGGCGCTCACCTTACGCACTATGGCTCTTCTATCTGGCCACTTATATCTCCGTGTGGTTAGTCTTGTCATGTGCACTCTGTGACGCGCCTGGGCGATACACTGTGATTCCGTGGGTGGTCATATTATTCTGATACGACTGTGTATAGTGGCCCCCACCTGTGTAGAAGCTCACTAGCTGCAGCTGCGAAAAGGTGTATAAAATAATAACTCTACATTCCATTCGTTGTTTCTCCTTGAACGTTCTGCAGTGTTTTACTTCATCATTACCAGATTCTTATACAGATTATTAAAATGCTTATGTTTCATAAACCAATTCTTAATGATGCTGAAAAGAGACAAGATACAGTAGTTGCGATGTAAGGGATTTTATTTACTGAATTTATTCAAATTTATAAACAATTGTTTCTGGAATCTCATCGTTTCATTTCCAGTACAGCGACTTTAAGAAAAAGAAATTATGCAACATGGAAGAAATAGATATGGCAATGATTATGTTCGGTACTTGAGTCAATGTTCCAATTATCTGAAATGATTGGCTGCACATTCCGTTAATGTCACTAAGTTACTTTGATTAAAAGGCAGTGTGAGAGGAGAGATGAACTCTGCACTGTCAAAAACAATTGGGCAGTGTCCGAGTTTTATTTCCTAGAGCATTTCACTCTCTACGTCAATAACCGCCGTGTATTGGTATCTGCTACTTCTGTTAGAAGATAACTAAGTTCAAAATTTATTTAGAGCCAGATTAGAGATCGAATCTATAATTTAATGCAAAAAGAAAACGTCCGAAAAGAAGTTTCTTCTAATATATTCTTCGATTGAAAAGTATTTATGTACTTTTTCAGGAACTCGAAAGCAGTTGTCCTCATTTATCTACGCTTTTCACAGAAATTCCGTGATATTCATCAGCAGCTAATTCTTGAATGGTTATTATTTCAGATGAGCTCCAATTTATCATGGAAAGTTAAAAATGCAACTGAATTTGTAGCTTGTAGAAAAGCTTTAGTCTCTAATGGCAATAGGGGTGAGTTCAAAAGGAAAGTAATAGCAACTTCATGTCTTCAGAAAACCTACTGCACATAAAATATATATTTCATACAATAATTACTTACATCATTAGTTGAAGCATCGGCATTCAAACATTGTCACTAACGGACTACTTTTCAATAACAGAACCAACTCAAGGGCCAAAACATCAATGTATTATACTGAATAATTAGCATAAAAACGTTAAAAATAACAGCAGAACATCATTTTTTAATACAATAACCGGGGGGAAATGAGCAAAGTCTCTTGTATGAAGAAAGTAATGAATGAATCCATGAGCTTTTCTACAGTAGGAAGAAGCACAAAATCCTTTAAATTGAAGGTCACTTCGTAACCATCCAAAATATTAATACCCTCTACATTTACACGATGAAGACAAAGTTGTTCGGGGGCCAGTGGGTGCACTTCGCTGAGTGGAATCTAGTCTTAATCATATAACCATTCTTCTATTACCCAATCTTTTCTCGTCTTAGCAAAGAAGTGTTCAGAAGTTTGTATTAGGAAAATAGCTGGAGTCATGATATACACATATGCTCAAATGTTTAAGACTGCAAAAATTATGCATATATTCATGGCAAGTTTTACTTTTCAATTAATATATATATAGTAATACCAGTCCTGTTTATCTGACTGCTAAATTTTGAGCAAGGTATTATGAGTGTCAATCAGTTCCGTAAGGTTATTAAAATTTTCTGCTTCTTGGGTCAAACAAAAAAAAATTGCCAGCAAACCAGACTAGAGGAGTAAGCTGCGTCAAAGGATGGATTCGGCCATGGTTAAAGGGAAAAGTTTCCGAATTGAAGCTCAGAAACAAATGCCGTAAAGACTTTGAAAAACATCGGTCTGAGTAATTAGTTCAGTGTATCTATATGTATCATACAGTGAACCTAAAGAAAAGTGCACAAATGAAACTTAATTAACGATGGTTTTTATCTATCTTTACGATATATTCTCTCACCATCAACCATTTCATAACATGCATGGGCATATTAATTTGTGATTTACAATTTTTTTTAGATTTTCAGTCTCTATTGAATGTAATGGAAGGATTTTAACATATTTAACTTTAGTGCTTAATTACACACATAAAAACGAGTTTTACTTGGAACTATATTTTAGTAGAGTAATCAGGTGCACTATGGTATATATCCAAACGCAGGAGTGTCATAATGTCATTGTTGCTAACTCTCGATAAATAGAGCACTGAATAGTGCGGTAGAAAAACATTTCTACAGTTAAAAATATTTTTGAATTATTAAGTACCTACGGAATAATTATGTGGATATATTTGGGTTTTTTTCCCCCAAAACTACATCCATATAATGCCTTTGTAACGTATGTAAGAACCTAAAAGGATGCATCCACTTCACTACGATTCTGGTATTTTGCTTACCTTTACGTACCTGATACTACCTCCTAACTGGTTCATGACGTCCAGTCTCGTAGACATATCAGTCATCCCTCTGGTATATATAGAACTCTGTGAGTTACACATTTCTAAGACGTTTACTAATATCACTTCTGCTCGAAAGCAAATCAGTATTAAAAATAGTATCTATTTGAATTCTATATATATATAAAACATAAATAAACTTTTTACATAAAGAACCTAATTTTAATTAATCCTAACACAACAACACTTCTTTTTCAACAGTGATCAGAAGAAATGAGAAACATGATGTGTGAAAAAATATAAAATTCGAGGCTGAAACACATTTTCCTTATTGAACATATAAATAACCTAATTCGGATTTCCATTTTGTCAATTTTAGCAAACATTATTTTAATAAGGAAGACCTTACTAAAGTAAAAAAAAATTTATATTACTGAACAAAATGAAAATGCTATTGCCATTTACACAGATGGTTTTCATGATTCATCTATCCATTATGTTTCTCGTGTCCTCTTCGTTGCTTCTTTGCAACTTGAAAATTCGTTTCCTGTCTATTCTGCAAATTCAAGCAGCTAATGTGAACTCTCAGCTATTCATGCTATTAACAGGATCACTAATGAAAATCTAACCATAATATTTACTGATTATCTCAAAACTCTAAAATCACAAAAAAACCTACAAAACATGGCTCTACTTTCCAATAAATTTCGAAATCGTTAACAAATATCATGAAAACACAACAAATGGAAAAGCTATCCCATGTTTTGGATTCCCAGCCATACAGATATTTTCGAAAATGACACAGCTGATCAACTTGTCAAAAGTGTACAGTACATTCACCTCTCAAATGAATATAACTTTCAGAATTTCTGTGATATCAACAAAAATCTACTCGATCAAAATTGTGGTGGCCAGGTTTGAAATTCTCAAAATCCTCATAGACTTAACATTAACGCTTGAAATTTATTCAAAATAACTGTTGCTACTGATCAATTTGAAAAAAGGAATCCACCAAACTGAACAAATTCTGATTTCGCTTATTAAACATTAACAGTTGAGCTATTCAAAATAATTGTTGCCACCATTAAATTTGAAATAATCAATGCATCAAACTAATTTCTTTCTGATTTCGCGTGATAAACTCACTGTTCAGTTTGTTGGGTCAAGAGAGCAAGCGTCCGTGGATATTGAAGTCGTTCTAATTAAGTATGAGCAGAACACGAGATTCTTTGTTGAAATGAAAGCTTCTAAACTTTCATATATGTTTTTCTTTCATATTAACTTTCATATATCCAATTCGTATCGGAAGTTAAAATATTTAACTTAATTTGAAAAATATGCAAAAGCTAATAAAAGTATATACAGTTGGGTTGTTTTTACCTCTGAGCGGCACTTTTTTGCACACCATGGGCTAAATGGCCAGGTCACATGGACCCCGTAGGCTCAGAGAAGGTTGGGGGAGGGGGCCCACTGGAACAGCTGTTGGGAGACAGATGGTAGCCTCCCGTCAAGGCCATCCAGCGTGTTCTTTAACGTGCACAGGGTATGTCTCTCCCGCACACGGGGCCACGGCTTAACGTCCCATCCGACGGACGGCGGCCTTTCCAAGCCCATCAGTGTCCCCTACTGACCGTGGGCAGGGCGGGGAATTTTGCGGAAATAAATCTCAACGCTGACCCAGCTGGGACTCGAACCTGGGAACTACAGATTACGAGCCTGGCGCGCTACCGACTGAGCCACCCCCGCCCCCAAAAAAGTATATACAAATAATTAATAAATGTTTTAAATATTATATTGAGTAATAAATAATTTTGTTTAATAATAATATTTTTTGCACCTTTACATTGTTATATGCACCTCAGACCACAGTTAATTTTCTTTTGCTATAAAGTTAAATATGCTTGGCAAATTGTATCCGAGAAATTCTGTAGCGTACGCAGCGATTTAAAAGTTCGATTATCTGAACGAGGAAATTCTGGTTTTTGGTTTTGAAACTTGTGACGTAGGATGGATAATGGGTATTTCAAACTATGTCCATTTCTTTCCTCCCCTAAAATAGGGAGAAAATTTTAGCCGAAAAGGGAGATTGGGTTATTTTACCTCTGAGCGGTACTATTTTTGCACACAATGGGCTAAATGGCCAGGACACAAGGACCGTGAAGACTCAGAGAAGGTTGGTGGGAGGGGACCCATTGGAGCAGCTGTTGGGAGACAGATGGTAGCCTCCCGTCAAGGCCATCCAGGGTGTTGCTTAGCGTGCACAGGGTATGGCTTTCCCGCACACGGGACCACGGCTTAAAGTCCCGTCCGATGGGCGGCGGGCTTTCCAAGCCCATCAGTGGCCTCTACTGACTATTGAGAAGGCAGGGAGTTTTGCGGAGATAAATCTCAACACTGACCCAGCTGAGACTCAATCCTGGGAACTACACATCACGAGCCTGGCACGCTACTGACTGCCCCCCCCCCCCCCCGGATTGGTAGGAGATCGATTGTAATGATATTTATGGCAAATGAAAGCTTGCCACGTGGAAAGTGCCATATACTAAACATTTGAGAAAGTTTCAGACCCGAGCAATGCCAGGTAAATCTGCCAGTAGTGGAAAAAAAAGCATTTCTCGTTTCGAAATCAAGAATCCATTTACTACCCATCATTGCTGTGTACCCAAGTTCGACATTCTGGGTTTGGTGAATAACTGGAAAAACGCTGATAAAATATAGTGCAATTGTTTTATTGTTTCTTAACACGGAGACAATAACATTTTTTCTCATTTACCTAACTTTTATATATTAAACGATTTGAGGCAAAGAAGTTTGCTCACAGGCAAGAAATTTCGCAAAAATATTCCAGTCGTCAGGCAATGGATCGTTGAAATGAATGATGTTTTCTCCATGAAACTAATTTGTAACGTTTCATGAGAAAAAGGAGCTCATCACTTGAGTATCACCTAATAATATCGATATTTTCAAACCATGGAATCAAAATACTCATAGTCATTTATTAGTTAGAGTTAAGTAAATGAATCCACATCATCTTTAATGTTCGCCATAATTTCGATTCTACTATGCATTTGCTAGTTTTGAAAATAGAGGTTATTTCAAGCATATTATCCTATTTCCTCATGCTGAAAACAGTTTTCCTTGAGACAAAACAAATCAAACTGAGTCATGTCTGAAATGTCATCTTACTCATATGAATTGAAAATATTTCGGATATTTCCTAGAAATTCCACATAAATCAAATTACTCCTTTTGTCAATTCATTTCCAAACTCATCTACTTGCTGAGTAGAGCGGCAACTTCAACTCCTTCTCACTCCCGCATCAAAGGCATCGAAAAAAACAGTTCCCTGAAGAACAAGTAACAACATATTTGTAAATAGCGATAACGCTCCAGTTATTAATCAACAGCATCATTAACAAATGGTGAATACTAAAACAGTTTCTACTCTGATGGAATGTCGTGAAATGGAAGTGTTCAAACTTGTAGCTACGCCTTGGCTCGAGCAACGATAAAATTGGTGGGGATGGGACTGGCTACCCTGGGACTAGAAAGGACCTAAACTAATGGTCCACGAAATCATGCGATCTCGTCCGCAGTCATGATCAAGGATTAAATATGTAAAGAGGAAAGGAAGAAGTTCGTTCGATGCTTTAGTACGTTGGTCATGAGACCGTCGACAGAATTGAGGGTGGAGGGTGTTCTTATCTCCTCTTGCTCTACAATTTTTAGTAATCACCACAAGGACCAGCTATCCCAATGATTATAAGAGTTCTTTAATTCCCTTCGCTCTCAACAGTGCCACCACTTAACTGTTAAATGAAACCTTTCTGAACGATTGTAATATCGGAAAAATCTGACAAGAATACAAACCAATCTGACTAGAAGATGAATAAATGGTTAGAAGTTTTACCTTACAGTTTTCCTATTTACCTAATTACAAGATGAAGTTCATTTCCACTTATTCATTTTTTCAAGAACACTAGCGGGTTGCCTTTTCACAAATGAAACGAAACAGATATACTCCTGTTTTTTACATAACAAAGTAATCCGATGACTGGTACTCATCCGAAGTAATTACACTTCAATAGAAGTAAAATAAAAAGCGATGTGTTCATTCTGCATATCGACCCCAGGATCAAAAATGGCACCTGCAATTAGCAAGCAATTCAACTGAACAAGTATCAAAATTAACATAAAATTGAAATAGCATATTAAATATTAAGAAGATGACCAGCTCCTTAAACTTGAACATTTAAACCGCAATGGGCAGGAAAGATTTAGATTTGCTTGGAGTCAGTCACCTTTCGATCAAGCTCATAAAGTTTCTATTGGAAAGGAAAATGTAACAAAATTCTCAAAATACGTAATAGCGATTGTTTTTCAAAATATGCGATGCACCAGTCACCCAATCTAATATGCACTATTTGGGTTCTTTGAAAGCTCATAAATCTTCGAACAACTAAAACTCAGAAAACATAACATTTATTAATGCCAAGCAGGAGAGATCTATCATATCATTAAAAACACACACATGAATAACAACAAATATCTAAAGTGATCAACGTGTGTATAGTATTAAAAATGAAATACATTTTTAAAATACAACTGATGAAAAGCAGTAGCAGATTAATCTAAAAGCTATGGAGCATAAGAGGAAAAAGTTTCAAAAACAAAATAAACAACTAAAATTGTAAAAAAAAAGTAAAACAATACGTGAAACATCATATCAATTTACTAGTTAATTTTTTAATATCTATGTGTAGACGATTTTCATTGATTGATTGATTGATTGATTGATTGGCAGGGGATCACGTTAATGCTAACTATGATGTAGAAATGGTAGAGCTGTGAAAATTTGCCCCTAAGGATAATCCAGGTCGTAGATCTCGGGAAAACTCCGAAATTTGACCTCTGATGTGTCTTTCAAGGCCAAATGGAGGTCACGCAGAGATCAAACCTTGATCTACAAATGCTAGAAATTTGAAAATTGGCATGTGCGTGTCTGCGGGAGGGGGGGGGGTCGAAAACATTACGAAATTTTGGTTCTGGAGGGCCCTTCGAGGTCAAAGGTCGAATTGAAATCACAGATGCTAGAGAGCTAGAAATTGGTGTCGTGGATATTTTGGGTCATAGATCTCAGAAAATTGGGTTTTTGAGCCTTTTTGCCACTTTTTTTTTTACCTTTTTTGACTTACCTACCGAGGGCAGGGTAGGGAGTTTTGCGGAGATAAATCTCAATGCTGGACCAGCTGGGACTCGAACCTGGGAACTACAGATTACAAGTCTGGTGTGTTGCCGACTTAGTCATTCCAGGCCCCTATTAAAATTTGGGATTAGATGGGTCCTTTGTGATTAAAAGGTCAAAATTCGATATACCGATGCTCGAAAGTTAAAAATGGGTGACTGGGAGTATTTATGATCGTACATTTCGTAAACGCTGTGAAATTTCGGATGAAATGTGTCTTTCGCGGTCAAATTTCAGTAGAACATACTAGAGAGTTGAAAATTGGTGAATAGGGCCAATTTGGGCAGTGGAACTCGGAAATATTAAGAATTTTCAGATCCGGTGTCACGTTCAAAGTCAAATAAGAGTCTGAGTGACGGTCTAGAAATGAAGAGGTGCCGAAGGCAACGACTGATTTCCAGTTTCATTATGTATCGGGAACAACATATAAAAAGAGTTAAAGTGGTGTTTGCGTGTGTGTGTGTGTGGAAGAGTTGTCATGTTTGAGGCTAATGGAAAAAATTCGCATTTCAGTCTTTAATTACCAGGGAGTGCTTTGGAAAAAACCTGTTATTCCAGCTCTCAAGGGGGGAATTAAAATCCATATCTCCCCTCCCCTACTTTGAGTATGCCACGGATACAGAACGATACATTTCAGACCAACTGGACAACTTTTAGGAAACAGATTGAAGCCTCCCGTCAAGGCCGTCCCAAGTGCACTTTAGCATACACAGAGTATGTATCTTCTTCACACGGGTTCACAGCTTAACATCCCACTTCACAGAAGGCAGCCTTTCCAAGTTCAATGGCATCCCCTTCCTAGAACTTAAAGGGGCTGTAAAAAGGGTGAAAAAGTCGAAGACGTTTAAGCTATCGAAGACGTTTAATTTATCGAAGCTGTCGAAGACGTTTAAGCTAAGTGTTTATCGTCCACGAAATCGGTACATTCATGGAAAAATTTAAAACAGCAGAACAGGCAAAGAATGCAATAAGAAAAGTAATCAGCTAAAGGTATTTCAAATACCGTTAAAAAACTCCTACAATTTTTGGATTTCAACCGGAATTTGAAAATATATTATTCTAAAACTCCACCATGCTCCGATGTGAACACAGAAAAACTTTCGTTTGCTTTGCTTGCAACTATGAATTGGTAAACTAAATAATACTAACAATGAACTAATAAGTAATACAACTGAAGATCATCGAAATAGAGCATATCGAAAATAGAACGATCCGACTACTTTGAATCCAATCTCACAGAAACTTGTAATAAATTACAAATTAGCATTTTTTGCTAAGATTTGATTGTCTGTTTTACGTCATACGTTAGGAACCTATGTGATCTTTTATGTTCATCTCATTTCATGAGGCTTCTGAGAAAGGTTTGTTCAGAACTTTAAATGAAGACCCTTCTTCTGAAATAAAACGTGGTGCACTGCTTTGCGCAGGGAGAAAGCGACTCTTTTATTCTTACTAATGAATATTTCCTTTCGCCCTAGAGCATACTTTAGAAAGTGAAATATTCTTTTTTAGAAGTTAGAGAGACAGACTCCACTATCATCACCCTCCAAGTATGCAACAGACAAGACACGACCGTTTTTAATCCTTTACGATTATAGATTCCTTCAACCCTCGACTCCCCATTCTGCCATCTTGGTCACACACCACGACGCTTAGTTCTTGTCAACAGAGAAAAGTAGCACCATAACTGGTATGTTGAAAGCATTCCGATGATGCCAGGAGTCTGATATCGCTACCTTGCTGTGTCCTCTTGCTGGCTCCTCGTCAGTTCCTTGATAGGCAGATGAAGTTGCAGAGGATCCCTCAGGCGCCGAAGGTCCTCTTCTACCTGAGCCACAGCGTCACGCAGATGATTGTATTGCTCCACGTCCAAACCTTGCTTTTTAGCTTCCTTGTGGAACACAGAGAGAAATTCCCGGTCGCTGACTCCAGAGAACGTGTACTCCTAGGAGGATGAGGAGAAAGGCACAATTATTATCCACTCCTAGGAGGATGAAGGGAATGGCACAATTATTATCCACTCCTCTAGGGCAGTGGTTTTCAAACTCATAACATCTTTGGAACTGTTGACACAAATCTAATTTTTTCGCGGAATTCCTATATAGTAAACTATACAGCAAAAGTTTTTTTTAACAACGACCCTCTTTCATATATATTAACTTGTTTCGAGTCCCTGAAACTTTTAACAAGAATTCATAATTTGTTCTTGTACTCAAAATAAGTGCTTTATTATGTATAAGGGCTAACGCAAGGGTAATAGCATTGTAGCTATCTAGAATGGCTCTATTTTATGTCAGCTAACTTTATGACGCGCATTAATGGAAGTGAAAAAAAGAGAAAAACAATAATATATATCAAAACTGTATATAGCAGATACCCGCTTAAAATTGCTGATTCATTCTGGAAAAACAGGACGTTAAGTAAAATAGAGTTGAAACAAAATTTCCCATAGGGAGCAATGTCATATATTAAAAGAGTTATTTTCAGATTTAGGAACCTATTTCATTTCAATATGCTCCCTGAGCACTATATTAATTACATACTTAACTAATTGAATTAATTAATTGATATATCTGAAGACAACTAAATCAATTAATATTACTTGAAATGACAATGAAAACCTAAAAAAAGTATTATATGTAATACCAAATCATCCAGTCAACGTCAATCACAAGGCTATTAAGCATTGTATTTAAATTCAAAGGAAGTGAATGCCGATGTTCAGGAGAGGTTCATAATAGCGTTCAGGTGGTGCTCCTGAGAAATTTACCTAGGATTGTTTGGAAGGAAAACCAAACTTTAAATGCTGGTATCTGCAGTTGGGTTGTTTTCCTCTGAGGGGCACTTTTTTGCACAAAATGGGCTAAATGCCCAGATCACAAGGAACCCGAAGCTCAGAGAATGTGGATGGATAGCTGTTAGGAGACAGATGGTAGCCTCTTCTTAAGGTCATCCCGTATGTTATTTAATGTGCACATGATACGGCTCTCCCTCATCGATGTCTCCTCTTGACCGAGGGGAGGGCGGGAAATTTTGCGAAAATAATTATTTATACTGGCCCAGCTGGGATTCGAACGTGTGAACTACAGATTATGAGCTTAGTGCGTTACTGACTGAGCCATACCAGCACCAAGTATCTGCTTATCGCAGGGTTGTATTTCGCCTGGTGTGTGAGCTTTAATCCACTTATGGGTAATTTTCTACCTATGTCAGGAAATCATCTAAGACAGTGGCAATCAACATGGGTCTTATGGCCCCTCAAGGAGCCACGCCATACTTCTTGGACATTAAGGAGTCACAGTAAGTTTCTGAGGGGACCATCCAAACTTAACTGCCTGAAGAAAATATTACGAATAGATGTAAAAATCATATTATTTTCATTACAAATTTATTTTCTAACTTTTAACAAGACTCCCTGGAACACAACGTTCATTTTTTTTTAATTTTTGTAGTAACGTAACACTAAATAATGAAAAACTTGGAGGTTTCCATCAGCCATAAGGATCATACTAATTAAGTGCCAATTATCAGTTTTTAACAATTTTATTTGCTACTTAGAAATATAGTACCGTTCATCATCATCATCATCATCAAGCAGCCATGGGCTACGGAGGTCCAACCAGACCGTGCAATTTAGTTCTCCAAGCAAGTCTATCCTGAGCTACTCCTACTGCATCTAGTCACTGCACACCAATTCTAACAAGGTCCTGTTTGACAATGTCTGTCCACCGCATCCTAGGTCTCCCCTTCTTTCTGAGGCCTTTAGGCACACTGTTCATAACCCTATTCGCCAATCTATAATTATTAATACGGGCAACATGGCGAAACCAACGGAGTCTCTCTCTGCACAATATGCTGCTTAAAGGAGGTTGCAAACTCCTTTCCCTAACCTCATCATTAGTTACAAAGTTGAACAACCTAATGCCCAAGATACTGTGTAAGCATCTGGAATCAAAAGCATCTAGTTTCCTGTTATCTTGTTTACAAAGTGTCCAAGTTTCACTACCATAACTAACCCTAGAAAGAACCAAACTATTATACAGTATAATTTTAGCTTTAGGTCTATACGCCTATCTTTCCACACTCTCCATAGATTCTTAAAAGTCCCGGCAACAATACCTATTCGTCTGTTAATCTCATGCCGCACATCACCATTATCTGTTACATAGCTCCCAAGATAATTAAATTGTGACACCTGCTCAAGACTGCAACCATTCAGATTAACTGAATCACAGCCTGCCTGACCAATTTTCATCACTTTAGTTTTCTCTCTGTTTATAACCAAACCTACTCTACTACCAGTCTCATCAACAGCTCGAATGAAAGAGTTCATCTCATCAACATCATTTGCCAAAAGGGCTAAATCATCAGCATAATCTAAATCAGAAATTTTCGTATCTCCAGCCCATTTAAGGCCAAAATGTTTCCCTTGAAGTGAATTTCGCATAACATAATCAATAACCAAGCTAAAGAGAAAAGGAGACAAAATGCACCCTTGTCGAACACCAGAAGTAATGCTAAACCAATTGCTACAAGCCTTACCAACTCTCACACAGGACTCAGTGTTATTATAGAGAGCTTTGATTATGTTAACTACCTTGTCAGGTATACCATATGATTTCACAATCAACCACAAATTATGACGATCAACAGAGTCGAAAGCCTTTTTGAAATCAACAAAGCTAGCAACCAAAGGTTTCTGAAACTCTAAACATTTCTCAAGAATCTGCCTAAGTGAAAATATCTGATCCACACATCCCCTACCACTTCTGAATCCACATTGCTCATCAGGCAATTGACTGTCAACCAGATTCTTAATTCTATTAAGCACAATCATGGAAAGAACTTTGCCTGGAACAGAGAGTAGGCTGATACCCCTATAGTTAGCACAAGAACTGCGATCACATTTTTTGAAAACAAACATAATAATAGCTCCGGTAAAATCCTTAGAAACCATGCCTTTATCATAAAAGATATTCAGAATTTCAGTCATCCAGGTGGTAACCGAAACATTCCCAGCTCTAAGCATTTCCGTAGTAATTTCATCTACCCCTGGGGATTTATGAAGTTTAAGTTTAGAAACAGCCAAAATAACTTCAGATTGTGTTATAGGGCCAACATTAAAGCCACCAATGCGTCTATCATCATTGCAAACAATGGGAGTAGAACTAACTACATTGTTTGGAACATCACTGAAATGCTCAGCCCACCTAGCCATGACAGAATCCTCATACTTCTATAACCTTACCTTACTACCTAAGCAAACCATGACTGTCAATGACTAAGCTAACCCTAGCACAACACTTGTTTATCCTTCAATCCCTGTAAACCTGTTCGTTTTCTACCACACAAAACATTAACTATCTGGTACAGCTCTCTGCTGTTGTGCTGTCTAACTGCTTCCTCGGCTTTGCCAGCCAAACCATCAAGCCAAATATTCTTATCAGCAGCTAACAGATCTTTTACACGTTTATTAAGTTCTCTGTAATGCTTTCTATCAAGACTAGTAGGGTATTGATTAAGGACATTAATGCATTCTTTCTTTCCGACATAAGCTCGAGTGCCTTATCACTCAAATTATTCTGCCTCCTTTGCTCCTTTTTTCCTAAAAGAGTACTGTCAGTGTCCAAAAAAGCCTGTTTAAAATGATCCATTCTTCCTCAACTTCAGTAGTAAGCAAACCATGACTGTCAATGACTAAGTAACCTATCATGGTAAGCTTTGGCTATAACTGGGTCTTTCACAGCTTCAGTATGAAAAGCAAATTTTTTAACCCTAGCACAACACTTTTTAAGTTTAAGTTGCAAGACACTTTTAACAAGGTAATGGTCAGATCCAATTTCAGCTCCCCTATATGCCCTAGTATTCCTAACAGAACTAGCCCATTTGCTGTTAATTAATATGTAATCAATCATATACTTATGCAGTCCATCAGGTGAAATCCGTGTGTACTTATGTATGTAGCAGTGTTTGTAATAAGTGTTAGTTATTCTGAATCCATTGAGTTTATTTACATGTAGGAAACGTTGCCCATTGCAGCTACCAACACCAAAAGAGTCGATTACTCCTCCCCAAAGGTCAGAGTCAGTACCAACTTTGGCATTGAAGTCACCAGAACAAGGGTAATATCTCCTTTCTTGACAGAATTCAAAATATCCTGAAGTTGTTCATAAAACCTATCCTTCTCATCCTCATCGGCATCCTCAGTGGGGGCATAACAGCAGATAACATTCAAGTCTTTAACGCTTGTCTGAAATTTTCATGTAAGAAACCTTTCATCAATGCACTCATATCCTAGAAGAGCATCACTAGCGTGTCTGCTGAGAAACAGACCCACGCCTTGGTGATGCTTATTGTCTTCTCTCGCTGAAAAGATAAATTTAAGCTTATTTTTAAGAATCTGACCTTTATCTGTCCATCTGGTCTCTTGCAAGCCGAGAACATCTAAATTATAATGGTGGAATTCTTGTGTGAGGACATCAAGAGAAAAAGCTCTGTGCAGAGTCCTCACATTCCAACTACCTATGGAGAGAAAATGGTTAGTGGGATGTTTAAAGAAACTATGTTTATTGAGAGAGGGAATGCCGACAATATCAAACAGCCCCCTAATGGCAGACATGGGGCAAAGACCTGTGCCCCCACCACTAAAGGCTGAAGCCATCGACACTGGAAGACTTCCTCCAATGTAGAATTTGACGATGCCAATAGAAGCAAAGAGTTCAGGTGCCTGCGATGACCTCTGCTCAGGATTATCCACCAGCTGATAAACATATCCTGTGAATCTATTCACTTGGGGCTGTCAACCCACAAACAAACAGAAAACACAGCAGAAGATTTTCCCTCCACAGAAGCCCACCAGTGCAGCAAAATCAGGATCCATAATCAAGCTCAGAGCCATATATCTGTCCAGTCCAGTAGGTTTATATGGTGAGCACCAGGACCCTGTGTGGTTGACCACTCCTCAGCAGGGTAGAGAAAAAAGAAAAATAGCCATAGTTGTCCAGATCAGTAGGCCACACTAATCTGGCAGCCCTCCCCTTCCGTTCACTTCCACAAGAGAGTATCTCTTTTGAAAGGTACTAACCGTCTGCACCACGAGGTTATACAAGAGACATGGCAATCAAAATAAGAGGTAATATGTTAGTCAAGTAGACAGAGCTGGTCTTAATTTTTCTGTAAGAAAAGTTCATCTCTTGGTATATAATTACATTTAGTTGTTTGTAAGATTTGGTACGGTTATTATCGATAGATTGTAGATTTGTTCACATATATGATAAGCACTTGCTGAATTTAGTTTGTATAAATGATTTCATCCATACTTTTGAAATAAATTATATTGTTTTAAAATTATCAATGTTATATACTATTTAATTGAACTTGCGCTCAGTTTCATCCATTTAATTCGTAACAATAGCTTCGCTTTGTCGTCTGTCTGTCTGTAGACATCGAACATTTTTGGTTTCAGAGACAAAATTCATTTTGTGTAACATAGCTATTGATGAAATATTACGATATGCACTTTCCGAATCTCTCTAATCTATAATTACGCTGTCTAGCAGTGGAAAATTTTGAAAATTATTATATTTTAAACGAATATTACAAACGACGTATTTACACTAGAAATTTTGGTGGTGGAATGTGAAGGTAAGAAGTTTTCATTGCCAACAATCAGTTGACTCCTTAGACCCAGAGGGGGTGGTAAAAGACAATTTTTCAGTTTTAGCAGATAACTGTTTGTTTTTAGAGATAAAATTAAAATTTGTTTTTGGGTTAGATAGGAATTAATAAAATATTATGATTCACAATTTTTAAATCTTCCGAAAATTATAATTGTGTCGTCTAACGGTGGAAAAATTTGCAAATTCCAAAATTTCAAACAAATATTGCAAACGACGTATTTTGGCTAGAAATTTTAAATTTTGGTGGTGGAATATCAAAGTCATCAACTTTCTATTGAAAACAATGAAAACGATAATTAGAAAACTCTTTTTTTAGTTTGACTGGCACTAATGAAAATTTGTATTTTTCAAATAGTTAGTAGTTTTAATACATATATCTTTACAGATCACCGAATTGATGAAATAATAGGGCTGTTATCGAGTTTCAGAAAAATATATATAGGAAAAAAAATTGAACCACCATTGGTAGTTTTTAACAGATATTCCACTGACAGCAATAATCGACCCCTTTTTTTAGGTGTGAGAAACGCACCATTTTAGATTTAAGAATTAAAGACGAATACTTTTGCGTTGTATTTTACTAATTTATTGTACTAATGAAATACTATTTACATTTTTAACATTATCCATAAACTCAAATTAAAACTTTTAAGCAATGAAACAGTAGGTAACGGAAAAACTTCTTTCTCTTTGAAAACGAGATTCTCATATGCGCCAAAGGCGATATGCGTCCTTCTAGTTTAATTTCTTTTTCTATTCAAAACACCACAGATTCAAAACTCTTTCCACTGGAAACACCACTGATTCAAAACTCTCCATTGAAACAACACTGATTCAAAAGTTTTTTCACTGGAAATATCACTGATTTAAAAATTTTTCCATTGAAAACATCACAGATTCAAAACTCTTTCCATTTAAACACTACTGATTCAAAACTATTTCCATTGGAAACACCACAGATTCAAAACTCTTTGCACTGAAAACCCCACTGATTTAAAACTCTCCATTGAAACAACACTAATTCAAAAGTTTTTTCACTGGAAACACCACTGATTCAAAACTCTTTCCATTGAAAACAAAACAGATTCAAAACTCCATTTAAACACCACTGATTCAAAACTCTTTCTGCTGGAAACAACACTGATTCAAAAGTCTTTCCACTGGAAACACCACTGATTCAAAACTCTCCATTGAAACATCACAGATTCAAAATTCTTTTCACTGCAAACACCACTGATTCAAAACTCTTTCCATTGAAAACATCACAGATTCAAAATTCTTTTCACTGCAAACACCACTGATTCAAAACTCTTTCCATTGAAAACATCACAGATTCAAAACTATTTCCATTTATCTTTTTTGCATTGAAAAATGTAATTGCAGATAAAGATCTCAATCATATAAATCAATATTTCGATTTTCAACAATATTCGTTTGGTATATAATGAGTTATGGAAGTTTGAATATTTAGCGATAACAATGCCAGCCATAAAAATTGACTTCAGAAGTAAATTTAAACTTATTAATAAGCATTGTATCAAAGTGTTTAATAAAATAAGTTTGCATTTTAGAATTTTGTGTAAAGAATTATTTTACTATTCTTCAGTTTTGTGTAAGTTTCTTAAGACTGGCATTGCTGTTGTTAAATATTCAAACTTCCATAACACATTAAATACTCAACGAATATCGTTGAAAATCGAGATATTGATTTATATGATTGAGATCTTTATCTGCAATCACATTTTTCAAAACAGAAGAACATATTTTAGAAGTTATAGAGCTTTGACGTTAGCTTCCCATTGACTTAACATAGGGATTTTCCTTAATTTATGGAAACCAGTGTTATAATGTGTGAAAAATTTAATCGTTACATATGAAGTTATTATGCAGTTATGTGTGAATGTTATTATGTACTTTTTATGTATGAATGTAATGTAATTTTTATATACGACCTCCTGATGATATTGTGGATGAAAATTCAGGATTTCTATATAGGCAAATGCCATTCAAAAGCCCATAGAGTGTGGCTCGTAATATGTCCATGGCTGGGAAGAGCTGAAATAAAAGATTCTTCACTTGCAGTTATCAGATAGCCACTGACTGCTGATTCTACGATGATGGGGATTAACATCAACAGTAGAGGATTAATTTGGCAACAGCCAATATCTTCGTGTCCTCCTTTTTCATCTCGTGTGAAAATCCCCAGACTTAACATTAACGCTTGAAATTTATTCAAAATAACTGTTTCCACTAATAAATTTGAAAAAAGGAATAGATCAAACTAAACTGATATCTGATTTTGCGTGATTAAAAATTAATAGTTGAGTTATTCAAAATAAATATTGCCACCATTAAATTTGAAATAATCAATGCATCAAACTAATTTCTTTCTGATTTCGCCTGATAAACTCATGTTCATTTCGTTGGGTCAAGAGCGCGAGCGTCCGTGGATATTGAAGTCGTTCTCATTAAGCATGAGTAGAACACGAGGTTCTTCGTTGAAATGAAAGCTTCAAAACCTTAATTCATATAGGAAGTTAAAATCATTAACTTAATTTGAAAAATATGCAAAAGCTAATAAAAGTATATACAAATAATTAAAAAACATGTTAAATATTATGTTGAGTAATAAATAATTTTATTTAATAATAATAATTTTTTGTACCTTTGCATTTTTATGCACGTCAGAACATAGTCATTTTCTTTCACTATAAAGTTACATATGCTTGGAAAATTTAGGTTTTTTTTGGTATTTTCTTTCCTTTAACTTTCTTGAACCCATAACTAGAATAAAATTTACTGTTAACCGTGAAACAATATACTGTAAATGCAAATCGTGAATGCTAAATTAATTCTCTTATCGTAAAAGCTACCATTTTCTGCAATTCCAATATTTATAATTTACGTGCCAGATTGAAAAAAGTACGTGCTTCAGAAACTGAATAAAATTTTGCTTTCGTCCACCAATAATTGGAGCTTTGAAAGTTGACAACAGTTTTGTTTTTTTTATTTGCAACATAAAAGGACAGCGAAGGAATTAAGTAACTACTAATTTCTACAAGAATTTTCAGGTGTATTAATTCAAGTGTACTGAATAATTAAAATTATGCCTTTTTCTGACTAAACTTTTAACCCATATTTAAAATAAAACTAATTTTATTTCACAAATTGAAAGCATGTCCTCCTTTGCCTCCATTTCTATATTTCTGTCCTCCATTGTCCTTCATTTATACCTTTTCTATCCTCCTTTTAGAACATTGGCATTTGTAAACCCAATGCAAATTGTATCCGAGGAACTCTGGTAGGTACGAAGTGATTTGAAAATTTCGATTATCTGAGCGAGGGAATTCCGAATTTTGTTTAAAAACTAAAAACTTCTGACGTGGAGAGGATAACGGGCACCTCGAACTATATCCATTTCTTTCCTCCCCTAAAAAAGAGGGAAAAATTTTTAACCGCAGGGGGAATTTGGGTTCGGTTGTTTTACAACTGAGGAGCACTTTTTTCCACACAATGGGTTAAATGGCCAAGTCACAATGACCCGAAAGGCTCAGAGAAGGTTGGGGGAGGGGACCCATTGGAACGCTGTTGAGAGATAAATGTCTCCAGTCAAGGCCATCCAGTGTGTTCTTTAGCATGCAGAGGGTATGGCTCTCCCACACACGAGCCACGGCTTAACGTCCCATCAGACGGACAGCGGCTTATCCAAGGCCATCGGTGTCCCTTTCTGACCGTGGGCACTGTGGGGAGTTTTACAGACATAAATCTCAATGCTGACCCAGCTGGGACTCGATCCTGGGAACTGCAGATTATGAGCCTG
This sequence comes from Ryuthela nishihirai, assembly GCA_038380435.1. Lineage (NCBI taxonomy): Eukaryota > Metazoa > Arthropoda > Arachnida > Araneae > Heptathelidae > Ryuthela > Ryuthela nishihirai. Next base: position 43,212 of record JAWZYU010000615.1, read on the forward strand.
GCGGGCTACCGACTGAGCCACCTCCGCCCCCTGGAGGGGGAGGATATTGAACCTAATGATATTTATGCCAAATGAAAGCTTGCGACGTGGGGAGTTTCAGACCCGAGGAATGCCGGGTGAATCTGTTAGTATATACTAAAGTCAGAACTGGTAGGGATGCACCATTGGATGCCATTAATCAGTAAGGAGCTAGTATCATGCCTGAATAGTTGGGCAAAACATCAGAAACATAGTTCAAATACATGTATCTGCTTAAATAAAAAATAATAAATAACCCCCCAAGCAGCTGCTTGCCACAGAGTTTCGACAGAAGCTTTTCACTTTAATACGCCATACTAGAAGGCCTGTGAGGATGGCGGGATATCAGCAGATAGTCAACACAAACATTCATGCCTTACCCGGAGCTCGAATCCAGGTCCCTCTGATCAGCAGCCAAGTGTGCAACCACTCGGCCACGGGTTTAGCTCTCTATAAATGTTACAAAGGCGTTATATGAATAATTTTTTTTTTCGCAAAAAACAGGTTCCTAGTGTTTTCGCACATGATGTTTACCACTGAATTTGTCAAAGCAGTTATTTCAATCAGCTTTCTAACATAGGAACAGGTCACCTAACAGTTTTCGCAATTTCTCTCGACTACCCAGTGTTAGATTTGGGTTGTTTTATTTCTGAGCGGCACCTTTTTGAACACAATGGTCAAAATGGCCAGGACACAAGGACGCCAAGGGCTCAGAGAATGTTGTAGGGGGGAAGGGATCCACTCGACACCTCTTAGCCTCCCGTCAATAGCATCCAGTGTGTTCTTTAACGTGCAGAAGGTATGGCTATCCCACACACGGAGCTACAGCTTAACGTCGTATCCGACAGATGACAATCTATCGAAACCCATCAGTATCCGCTACTCACCAAGGGCAGGGCGGGGAATTTTGCGAGATAAATCTCAACGCTAACCCAGTTGGGACTCGAACCTGAGAACGGCAGATTATGAACCTGGCGTGCTCCGACTGAGCCCTCCCCTCCTGCTCCCCTCAAAGGTGTGCAGACTCTGGTGAAGCTGCATTTGCTGAGAAAGATGTAGAAAAAGCTTCCTCTGAACAATTACAGAAAATCACAGAATTAAAGATCTATCTTCCGGAACAAGTTTTCAATGTTGCGAAACTGCTTTTTTGAAAACAAAATGCCCAACGGACATATTTTTCGAAATCAGAAAGACAAGACATTTGCTTTAAAGCAACTAAAGATATTATGACTTGTTTTCTGGCAACAATTTTTCTTTTTCATTCCTTCTCTCTCTTATGAATTAAAAATATTGTAAAATGTTTTTGCATATGAAAACTTGATTATATACTGTACATTACTGTAAACATTATGCATAGATACTACTGCACAGGGTACTGTACTTTATGAACGATTTAAGGTATTTTCAGAGGTAATTTTAACTATACGCGATTTCGGCCTACGTGCCTTAATTCACACAGAACCTTATCCCCTTATAAGATGCGACTCCACTGTATAGCAATGATCATGTTCGAGAAGGTTATCTAGACGATGCCTGGGGAGTCAGGCTCGAAGGTGGAAACTATACACCGGGTTTTAAATTTTGTCTGCTGGTACGTGACGTAAATAAATGAATATTCAAGTAATTAGAACGTAAATGTATTAAATTTCGTGACACATATAATCATTGGTACAAATCATGCATTACAAAAGATATTTAAAAAAATAAAAGAAAACAAATAGCAGGCGAGAGAAATGCGCTTCTCGCCAGGGGCGCCATTTGCTGAATAATTGACTTGGCCATGTGGACCGATTGCCGAGTATTTCCCAGGGGTTTTTCTTTTTATTTTTTGCTTCCAACCAGCCCCTGGAAACAAATTCAAAGAATAATATTTTAATACAAACATCAGATTTTAGATCCCAGTCTTACCTGTCTGGTAAGCACAAAGTAAGCGTACATGGCCATAGTTGTACCATACGTGATGAAGTAGGTGACTGGCTCCATGATGTCCCAGGAGTATTCCCACCAGGTGAGTCTAGCAACAACACCAAACTGCACCCCCATCAAACTAAGACCAACCCACGAGATGATTGCGTTCCTTCTTTTTGCGACAGCTGCAAGTTCCTCCTTCTTCTAGAAACAAGAGAAAACATCTCAGAGTAATAGATGGTAGTTATAACAAATAAATTATCGTACTTAGTGAAAAACCGTACTTAGTGAAAAGCTACACTACACTCTTATAACTTAGAAAAAGTTCAAAACGAAGCTTTCAAAATCATCAGCAAAATCTTTTTTTAACAAACTAGAATTTCTAACACTTACTGATATTCGTTCCTACTACCAAATTCCCACTCTTGAATCTAGAAGAAAGCTGCGGGTTATTACCCTTGTTCACGACACTATTTGTAACAAGTATCATCCCCTTCATTCGATTCTTACACCATATATTCGATAACGACATCGCCACATCCTTCGCTCTGAAAATAAAATATGTTCTACTCCCAAGATTTTCAATGCTATGTATGGTGAAATTTCTTTGCCTTTCAAGCAACCTCAATTTGGAACTCTTTACCGAGCGATATCACTTCTTTAAATTCTAAAACAAAATTCAAAAATTATATTACTCCATTCTTATTAGAATATTAAAACGTTTGACCAACAATATCTCCTCACCCCTATTCCCACTTTGTCTGGTTTATCCGCAATCTTTTTTTCCCTGTTCATTCATTTAATATCTCTGTTGTCTTAAACCTTCCTTTTCTTCCCCTTAAGTTTACTACGTTTTTTTTATCATATTTCATATTATATGTTTGTCTTCGTCTGTGTAACTTGTCTTTTTGTTCATATGTAACAAATAATTGTGCAATTCCTGTAAACATGTTTGTATTTTTGTACTATCATCAATATTTCTTTTTAATTTCTCAAATGCACTGGGGCATTAAGCCACTTCAACGTTTAAATTAATATCCAAAATTACCTGAATCTTGGCTTCATTGTAACCCACTGCATGGAATAAATTATTATTTTTTTTGAAGGATAAACAAGGTAAGGATATAAAAGGTGAAGATTCTGTCATGGCTAGGTGGGCTGAGCATTTCAGTGATATTCTAAACAATGTGGTTAATTCTACTCCCATTGTTTGCAATGATGATAGATGCATTGTTGGCTTTAATGTTGGCACTATAACACAATCTGAAGTTAGTTTGGCTATTTCTAAACTTAAACTTCATAAATCCCCAGGGGTGGATGAAATTACTACGGAAATGCTTAGAGCTGGGAATGTTTCAGTTACCATTTGGAAGACTGAAATTTTAAATAACTTTTATGATAAAGGCATGGTTCCTAAAGATTTTACCAGACCTATTATTATCCCTATTTTCAAAAAAGGTGATCGCAGTTCTTGTGATAACTATAGGGGTATCAGCCTACTCTCTGTTCCAGGTCAAGTTCTTTCCATGATTGTGATTAATAGAATTAGGAATCTGGTTGACAGGCAATTGCGTGATGAGCAATGTGGATTCAGAAGTGGTAGGGGATGTGTAGATCAGATATTTTCACTTAGGCAGATTCTTGAGAAATGTTTAGAGTTTCAGAAACCTTTGGTTGCTAGCTTTGTTGATTTCAAAAAGGCTTTCGACTCTGTTGATCGTCATAATTTGTGGTTGATTGTGAGATCATATGGTATACCTGACAAGTTAGTTAACATAATGAAAGCTCTCTATAATAACACTGAGTCATGTGTGAGAGTTGGTAAGTCTTGTAGCAATTGGTTTAGCATTACTTCTGGTGTTCGACAAGGGTGCATTTTGTCTCCTTTTCTCTTTAGTTTGGTTGTTGATTATGTTATGCGAAATTCACTTCAAGGGAAAGCTTTTGGCCTTTAATGGACTGGAGATACGAAAATTTCTGATTTAGATTATGCTGATGATTTAGCCCTTTTGGCAAATGATGTTGATGAGATGAACTCTTTCATTCGAGCTGTTGATGAGACTGGTAGTACAGTAGGTTTGGTTATAAACAGAGAGAAAACTAAAGTGATGAAAATTGGTCAGGCAGGTTGTGATTCAGTTAATCTGAATGGTTGCAGTCTTGAGCAGGTGTCACAGTTTAATTACCTTGGGAGCTACGTAACTGATACTGGTGATGTGCGGCATGAGATTAACAGACGAATAGGTATTGCTGCCGGGACTTTTAAGAATCTATGGAGATTGTGGAGAAATAGGCGTATACACCTAAAGACTAAAATTAGACTGTATAATAGTTTGGTTCTTTCTAGGGTTAGTTATGGTAGTGAAATTTGGACGCTGTGTAAACAAGATAACAGGAAACTAGATGCTTTTGATTCTAGATGCTTACGCAGTATCTTAGGTATTAGGTGGTTCTACTTTGTAACTAATGATGAGGTTAGGCAAAGGAGTCTGCAAACTCCTTTAAGCAGCATATTGTGCAGAGAGAGACTCCGCTGGTTTGGCCATGTTGGCCGTATGGATAATTATAGATTGGCGAATAGGGTTATGAACAGTGTGCCTAGAGGCCTCAGAAGGAGGGGGAGACCTAGGTTGCGGTGGGCAGACAATGTCAAATAGGACCTTTTTAGAATTGGTGTGCAGTGGCCAGATGCAGCAGATGTAGCTCAGGACAGATATGCTTGGAGAATTAAACTGCGCGGTCTGGTTGGACCTCCGTAGCCCATGGCTGCTTGAGGATGATGATGATGATGATTGTTATCCCCAATAACACTCTTTTGAAAAAAAAAATAAATGCAAAATACACTACAGAAAAAAAATTGCAACACCTGGAAGGATTAATGCCATTTTATTGAAATGCAGGCAGCTGTTAATATACACTGATATGTGTGATTGATTATATTACCAATAATATATTGAAAATTACCACTTTACCTACCCGGTAAAGTGGTATAATTAGTATGAAGTTGAACCATCCTACGCAGCAATGCATTCATGAACACCGTGGGGAAGGCTATCGTACAGCTCTATAATGCGCTTCTGAAGGATAGAACGTCAAATAATGCGATGTCGCTGTTTCAGCGACTATGGTTGGCGCACTTCTTGGATATTGTTGGAGCTGTCAGCCCATCGTGTCCCAGACTTCTTCAATAGGTGAAAGATCTGATGAGCACGCTGGCCATTGTATTACCTGAACGTCTTGCTCCTCTAGATACTGCAGACTAATGTGGGCTGTGTAGGGATGGGCGTTATCTAACACCACCTATAAATACCCACACACCTATAAATCCCCAGGGGTGGATGAAATTACTGTATTACCTGAACGTCTTGCTCCTCTAGATACTGCAGACTAATGTGGGCTGTGTAGGGATGGGCGTTATCTAACACCACCTATAAATCCCCACACACCTATAAATATATAATAGTACTCCACTCTTGTTCGTTCCAGTTCTATCTGAGGCGACACCACTGTAGATGAGTTTGCATGTGGTAAGATGTGAGGGACAAACACAGTACCAGACGATAAGCTCGCAATGAAAACTGTAAAAGCCTGTTGTTTACCGTCCGCCTGGTAGGTATTCGATGTTTTACCTGTTGCCAGTCCCTTTTGCGTTGTAGTCACGAATCTCTCATGAAATGCCATGCATTGCAAATGGCGGTCCTGTCGCTTCGTCGTCATACATCGTCTTCCTAATCCTTGTCGGCATGTGGCGGATCATTCTTGAACCCACTGCGCCATATGGTACGATGGTGCCGGGATTACGGACAACAAGGTTGGTCAAATCTCTGTACGCCAAGCCAGCTTCTCTAAGGCAGATGATTTTTCCACGCTGAAAGTATAACTGATTTTTTATGGTTGTTAAACTTAAAAAATATTACTGTTGGAATCAGTAGTCTACGTAAAGATATCTTTAGCAGTTTAGGTCAATTTCCACAACGTATTGTCAACCAGTGAGCTTTAGGTGCCTTTATCTGTGTTTGATTGCTCCACACCTGTGACATCAGCTCACGCCAGTACTCATACTTCACTTCGCGTATCAGTAAATCGATCTATATCGATATACTTAATCATAATCGTTCAAGGGAAAGTCCCACCGTTATCGCGTTTTCGACCACGCCCCCCTTTTCGAAAACTCCTTCGATATCGCGTTTTCGACCACGCCCACTTCTCGAAAAGTTCACGATTTTTCTTGATTACAGACCCCCTGGTTGACCCACCTGTATTTTTAAGGCCCCCCCCCCCCCGAAAAATCCGATTTTTCCTAACTCCCAATTTTTGTAATTTATTTTTGATGGCGCCACCTAGTGTATAACATTTGTACTATATATTTAAAAAAATTGCCTTGGATAGATAATGGAGGTAGGAAGAGGAGGAGTCACCCTTACTATATCTTACATAGGTCGCTAGTGCAGCCGCGCAGAACGGAGGTAGCCATGTTCTTGCTACTCAGAAAGCCGTATGCTGCATGTCAATAGTAATGTATCCTGTAGTCAATAGTCGCAAGTTCATTACTGTAATCAAACGAATTACCCAAATCCTTTTTTTTTTCAATGCAATCTGTCGTTCTTTAACACAGTGATAGCAAGATTACAAGTAGCGACAATATGGCGATTTCGGTTACAGTTGTCAAGCGATAGGGCCTCCCTGTCTTCCTACCTCCATGGGATAAAAGGCCTCGTTCCCGCGACCTTCACGGTTTAAAAGCACTCTAATCCACTACGCCACGACTTCTACATGGTAAAACGGCTTAAACATAGATGATCTCTTTGAAATAGAATAAACGTATCTTTTATTCTTAGAAAATAACATTTAACTTGGGAATAAATTATAAATGATTTTTTTTATTCCTTATTGACTTACAAATAAATTATATTTTTATTTTCAGAAAACCACATTAACCCTAGTAATAATTATTTTAATGAATTTTTATTCTTAGAAAACCACATTTACCCTAGTATTAATTATTTTAATGAATTTTTATTCTTAGGAACACGCTTTATTGACGGACGGAAAAAACATTTACAAACTGAAAAGTCTTACAAACAATATCCGAATTAGAAATCACACGTCTCTAAAAAATAATTGTAATAAACTTTCTCAATCTGTGAAAGACAAAGTTCTCACATCTGATTAATACCATCATTTATTCCCCGGGAGATTTACAAAATCAATAAAAAGGGTGCAGGATGGCATCTGATTAATACCATCATTTATTCCAACACAGTTCAGCCATGTGATATTTCGTAAAGGGGTAATGTATCCGAAATGCATGACTGTATCAGTTAAAGTTCAGTCCACAAAAACTAAGATAGATCTGTTAGAAAAGATGTAACCTTAAACCTATGAAAGAAAAAACCGAAGACTTCCCTATTGAGAAGGACTATGTGATTCGGACATAATTTGAGCCAGATAGGCTTTTAAATGCTGTGAAGAAATTTAACTGTCGCCTTGACGGGGGAAGAACGATATTTGGGAAAACGCATTCATACGTATTTCAGAAAACGGTGGAAAAGGTTTGAAAACATGATCATACGTGATTTCACTTTGAAAAAATTAGGACAGATTTTTTGCGAGATAGTGACTTGAAACAGTCCTACGGAAAGTACATTCAGTTGCATTCATTAAGAGCACAAAATGATTTCATGCTAAAACATCTTATTTCACACCAAATTTCAGCTTACTTGGAAAACTAAGTTTAAAAATTTATGTGAACCAGTGACTTGACAAATGGAATCATTCATTTTCCATAAGAATACACTATTATGGCACAGAGTCGGGAAGAAATATGTTCCAACGAAAAATTCATTCAATTGCATGTATTACGAACAGAAGAATAATTTAGTGACAAATTTTAAACAAGCAAACATGTTCTTATTTCACACCAAATTTTATCTTACCTAAAACTATGAACAAAATTTGAGTAAGATACAAAATGAAAACGAACAAAAATTACTATAAGGAACGATTTTCACTTCCATGGAGAAAACATATAGAATTCACGTTTTACCATGCAAAACATGCGTTCGAGAGGAATTTTTTTCAAAACTTATTTTGTGATGAAACAAGACGCGTGTTCTTATACACACTTTTCGTTAAAAAATGAAGACAAAATTTGTGCACGATAGAAATATAAGCAACCAAGAAAAGACGCAAGGTGAAATTTTACTTCCCATAGGGATAACATATGATTGTGTTTTAGTGTACAAATTTTGCATCGGATACAAAAAGATTTTGAACATAATATTGGTTTGATGATGAAACACAAAACTGAAAACGTGTTCTTATTTTAAACCAAAATTTGGTTTAGTTGGTAAAATACAGCAATGAAAATCATAGGACATGGGGAAAAATGACAAGTATGTGTCAAACTTGTGTCTGGTACTAAAATATTTCAAACAAGAAATTGCTTAGGTGGTAAACAAGAAAGTGGTTCGGTGATAAAACTTGGAACAGAAAAACAGGTGTTGGCAAAAAACTTTGAATAAGAATCGGGAATGGTGGTAAAACCGTGAATGGACTGATATGATTGATAAAATATATATATCTGAAACGTGATGTACTGAACATGAGGATTAACAGCATAATGTGATAATATAGACAGATTAACTGTAAAATCGCATATAATCAGAGGCACGGGTTGACCAAGTTCTGCACGCTGGATTCATAAGCCGTTAACGAAAATTAGAAAAACAACGAAATGGTTGGTAAAATTCAATGAGAATCACTAGCATACAGTGAAATGGATGGCAGAATAACTGCAAATTCGCACACGTTGCAATGAATGGCAGAATATCTTCAAAATACTTCGGAACTGGATGGTACAATAATTGTGAAAACAAACAAAGTACACTGGAATTGATTGAATACCTTGAAAATATGTTGGAATAGATGTCAGAAATAAAGGAAAATATCAACAAAGTACACGGGAATGGATCAGAAAATATCTTCGAATATATGGAAATGGATCAGATAATATCTCCGAATGGCTGTAAAAAATCACTTCAAAACAGCAAATTTCTGAGTAACCTCACACAACACAAAAGAAAGCATAGAAGGAAAACCGGAAAATGAACAACATACACAGGAATGGACAGCGATTCTCTTCAAAATATACAGGATTAGACAATAGAATATTTTTGATCTATCTGAAACATATGACGTATCTGCTTCTTAATATCTATATGCTATTCTTTCGAGCAAAAAAACTACAAGATAGAAATTTCAAAGGAAGTGTTATATGCAACAATCAAAAACGGGGTAAATCAGGAATTTTCTAAGCTATGACTTTTAACTCGTGCCATCTTGTGGAGGAAAAGTGATCTTAAAGACTAGGTGATAAAAGTCCCTCTTTAGCAGAAGGGGTCACATGGGAAAACCATGAAATATTAGTATACTAGGGTCTCATTGTAGAAAATCATGATCCATTACATTCATTATATGTGGATGACATAATATATGCAAAATACACTGTAAAATCGAAAACGTTGGTAGAATTGCTTGAAAGACATTATATGCAGTGAATTTGGAATAACAGTAAATACGCACACACTGCAGTGGATGGGAGAATATTTTCAAAATTCTTCGAAGTGGAAGGCATTTCAGCATGCATGATCAAACAAAGTGTACTGGAGATGATAGAATACCTTCAAAATATGCTGGAATGCATGACAGAAATATCGGAAAAATTAGCAATGTACATGGGAGAGGATCAGAAAATATTTCCGAATATGTGGAAATATCTTGAAATATATGGAATGGTTGACATAATTTCTTTAAAACATACTGTGATGGGATGGAAAACAAGTGTAAAATCGCTCCAGTGGAGTGAACTACAGTGAAATCGATTACTTAATAACTGAAAAATCTCACACAAGACAAAAAAGGTACAGAAGAATGGCCAGAAATGTACGAAGTACTAGAGAGGTTCATGAGAGCTCAGGCCCTACTCCTCACAACACCTCAAGATTCATGATATTTAGGGTTTCCGTGGCAAGAGTTCGTGTTTGATTATGTTACCAAGCATGCTTACCACTCGGCCATTGGGATCTCACTTTAATGAATTATATTAATGAATATACTTTCCTAACCTTAGAATAGATTTTTATCTCTTCCAATATGTTTTCAAATGTAGGAAAATTAAAAAAAAAAATCAGTGAAATTATGCTTTAAAATTCGGGTGTATTCCGTTTAAAGCCCATCTTCATCTTCATCCTCAACTTCCTCGTCATCCTTGTCATCCTTGTCTTTGTCGTCTGTTTCTTCACCTGTCCCATATGTCCTGATGCTTCTGTGTGGAAGGTCTCACGTTTTCTCCAAAATATGTTAAGCGCCTACTATAGATTTACTGTTTAAAATTGACTGCACTCAACATTTTGAGCTGCTCTTTTGGGTCACAGTGATTGTGGGTGCCAGTTTCGATGTTGCCTATTTGCTAAATTCTCTTCGTACGGTGATTTGTGTGGCCTACTTATAGTTACTCAGGAGGAACTCTGCTAGAAGTTGAACCCACAGGGTGTTGTTGCAGTCAGATGGATTTCAGTATATCATAATGGGAAATTAATACACACTCAAACAGTAATTGTTACATTTAACACGCCTCATCTGCCTGCTGCCATGAAGGCAGGCTACCCGTCTGGTGAGGTATGGCCGTAAATTCCCAACCCTCTATTGTTTCCAATATCGGATATATGGCCATGCCTGCATGATTTGCCATGGTAAACTCACGTGCACTCGCTGTGGCAGTGTGGATTATGCTGATCCATACTGCACAGCTGTACATTCAAACTGTATCAATTGAAATGTTTACCATCGGGCATTTCTGCATGATTGTCATAAACGAAAGAAAGTGAAGAAGGGCCCTGTGAGAAAGACTGTTTCATCCTGCACCATAGCTAGAAGGAATCTTGGATGAAATATACATCTTTTATCACCGCAATATAAACCATACCAAGCAATTGCCAACACCTTGGAAGACACTCTTTCTTCGTTCCTTCTCTTCTGCATATTTCCCCACGTTTCTGACCTGCAACAGCAAGGTCGAAATATCACTTCTGTGTATCCACTTTAATGGCCTGCAGCCTTAAAACAGGCCATACAGTGGAGTTACTGCACCTTGCTATGCACTCTTCTCATGCTTCTGCTGTCAGACCAGACAATGCCCATTCTCCAACATATCTCAGCATTGAGAACTGATTGACTGCTCCAGCTTTTTAGTCGTATTTTTCTCAAGGTGCAGTTGCCAGACTCTTGGCATGATACTATCATACTGCTCTCTCCCAAGTCAGGGAAGGATCACAAGATTCCTCCTAATAATTGTCCAATACATTATGAGCTGCATGTGCAAGTGAAAAAGCATACAACACATTTGGCATTCTACTACCAGAATTCTCCCTGGAAAGGAGAGTCCTATAACTGCCTCTCAACCAATTCATCCAGAATAATTATCCTCAGATTTTTGTTGATACAATGGGATGATCAATTTTACTAAACTGACATTTAATAATCTTCCTCATTGACTCGATTTACGGACTGTGCTACCCTTAATCCTCCATTTTAAAATGCTGATGCCTATAATCATATAATATCGCTCTCTAATGGCTAAGTCTAGTGCAGGGGTTGGCAAATAGCGGCCCGCGGGCCACATTCGGCCCGCTAAGAGTTTTTTGTGGTCCGCCAAGACAGTCAGAAAAATCCGCCTTGAATCGAGATTTCCTTCCCGTGCGCGACCGAAGATTCGTCTCTATTTTCCACTAGGACGGCCACGTCAATACGCATGCGCAGTGTAGATACGAAAACAATTGCCCACCCCTGGTCTAGTGCATAAACTGGATGTTCAAATGTTTCACAACTATTTGAATTACTGCCATGTATATTTACCTATCTCAGAAAAGTCCTCTCCACTTACCCCTGTGAGGCCTTTCCTCATTGGAAGCTCCTTGACAAGAGCTCCTGTACTTGGTAAGGGATGGACTCTATGAAGATCCTGTTGGCTTGTGTACCTTAACGCTTGTCTGCATTTTTGCCACGTACAATCACTCAAGTTCCTGAATGGCATTGGTGCTACAAGATTTCTAAAGGTGTCTTCTGTTATCTGGTACCAACACGTTACTAGCAGATTCTTTAACTCTTAGTAACTTGTAACGTGGTTGAACTGATGCAGATCAGATATGCTGTTCCAACACAAACCACAGATGCTAGATTGGATTGATGCCTGGTGAATTTGGAGGCCACGACAATACCTGGAAGTCTTCCCCATGTTCCACGAACCATTCTCGAACAATCCAGGCAGTGTGGCATGGCACATTATCCTGCTGAAAGAAGGCACTACTAGATGGGATTATCGTTGCCATGAAAGGATGTACTTGGTCTGCAATGATGTTTTGGTAGGTGCTAGACGTCATAGGACATGAATGACTGTACCTAGGGTTTCCCAGCAGAACATTGCCCAATGCATTGCACTTCCTCCACCGGCTTGTTTTCGTCCCATAGGACATCCTGGTACCAATACTTCCCCAGCTAAATGATGCACTCGTACCTGGTCATCCATATGATGCAACAAGAAATGAGATTCATCGGACCAGACGACCTTCTTCCAGGTTTGATGCTCACGTTCCCATTGTAAGTGTGGGCTGACCACAGCTCTGATGCTAGAGGTGAAAGAAGGCTATCCCGTATGGTAAGAGCCAACAGAAGGAATACTGTGGCGCAACTCGCCCGTAATTTGAATGCTGTGAACCAAGGTTAGTACGAGTACTCACAGCAGCCTATGGCTACACAGCCCCATTTTCAGTAGGGTTTGATGTACTCTGACACTTTGATGTTCAGCAGTGTTCGATGTGTCTGTTTACAGTTTCACATTGTCAACAGACCTGAACAATGTCTCTATTTTCGCAGCATTGAATGGGTTTCGGTTCTCCCCACAGAGACCTCTTGCATGCACTGTTGACACATTACTTCCGTGACAGAAATGACTTCTGTGACACATTACTTCTGTCATCAGCGTTTTAAATTACGGGCGAGTTGCGCCACAGTATCCCTTCTGTTGGCTCTTACCATACGGGATACCTTTCGCTCACCTCTAGCATCAATGAGACGTGGTCAGCACACACCTTGCTGGCAGTTCTTGGTTTTTTCCTCCTTAGACTAATTTTTTGAAGGTACTAACCACGACTGACTGTGAGCACCCCACAAGCCTTGACGTCTCGAAAATGCTCTGACCCAGTCGTCTGGCCATTACAATTTGGCTTTAGTCAAAATCACTTAAGTCCACGCCTTTCCCATCTGAAGAACAAGAATAGCAGTGATTAACAGAGCTCAGTATTGGGTGTTATTTATACCGTTTCATTACCTTCACACGTGTCGTCGTTTACCTGCAGTTGCTTCGATTTGCATAAATACTAATAATGTTTTGGCTCTTAGGTGTATACCTAATGTCTGTGCTGATTCCAGTACCAGAGGTATGCTGCATACACACAGCTAGCTGGGGTAAACTCACTTGTGCTCACACAAGATGGTAAACAAAGTACACTGGAATTGATTGAATACCTTGAAAATATGTTGGAATAGATGTCAGAAATAAAGGAAAATATCAACAAAGTACACGGGAATGGATCAGAAAATATCTTCGAATATATGGAAATGGATCAGATAATATCTCCGAATGGCTGTAAAAAATCACTTCAAAACAGCAAATTTCTGAGTAACCTCACACAACACAAAAGAAAGCATAGAAGGAAAACCGGAAAATGAACAACATACACAGGAATGGACAGCGATTCTCTTCAAAATATACAGGATTAGACAATAGAATATTTTTGATCTATCTGAAACATATAACGTATCTGCTTCTTAATATCTATATGCTATTCTTTCGAGCAAAAAAACTACAAGATAGAAATTTCAAAGGAAGTGTTATATGCAACAATCAAAAACGGGGTAAATCAGGAATTTTCTAAGCTATGACTTTTAACTCGTGCCATCTTGTGGAGGAAAAGTGATCTTAAAGACTAGGTGATAAAAGTCCCTCTTTAGCAGAAGGGGTCACATGGGAAAACCATGAAATATTAGTATACTAGGGTCTCATTGTAGAAAATCATGATCCATTACATTCATTATATGTGGATGACATAATATATGCAAAATACACTGTAAAATCGAAAACGTTGGTAGAATTGCTTGAAAGACATTATATGCAGTGAATTTGGAATAACAGTAAATACGCACACACTGCAGTGGATGGGAGAATATTTTCAAAATTCTTCGAAGTGGAAGGCATTTCAGCATGCATGATCAAACAAAGTGTACTGGAGATGATAGAATACCTTCAAAATATGCTGGAATGCATGACAGAAATATCGGAAAAATTAGCAATGTACATGGGAGAGGATCAGAAAATATTTCCGAATATGTGGAAATATCTTGAAATATATGGAATGGTTGACATAATTTCTTTAAAACATACTGTGATGGGATGGAAAACAAGTGTAAAATCGCTCCAGTGGAGTGAACTACAGTGAAATCGATTACTTAATAACTGAAAAATCTCACACAAGACAAAAAAGGTACAGAAGAATGGCCAGAAATGTACGAAGTACTAGAGAGGTTCATGAGAGCTCAGGCCCTACTCCTCACAACACCTCAAGATTCATGATATTTAGGGTTTCCGTGGCAAGAGTTCGTGTTTGATTATGTAAACCACCCGTCGTTATCCCAACAAACCCGATAAAATGTCTTTCACACCTGCATAGCTGCTCTTGAAAGGAGGAAACGAGAGAGGGCGACAAAAAAGGACCGCGCTTCTCTATAGGTTTCTGATGCCCCTTTTTATGAATTTCTCCTGCACTACAGGTTTAGAAGGTAAAGTTGGCATTTCTGTATTGACTTAATGGATGTTGTCGACGAAAGTATAGATGGAATTGGTAAATTTCAGGAATCTTAAAAGAGTTATGACATCAAAATTGGGAGGCACTAATCCATGGGATTGTGATTCCCTTTATAGGGGGCTTTCCAACATTGTGGGTTTGGGTAAGAGTTTTTTTCCGCATTGTCACAATAGATGTTGCCATCCAGAGTTTAGCTGGGCATGGCAAATTTTTGATTTTAAGAGATTGTAACATCCAACATTGAATAGTGAAGCCAAAGTTCGAGTATTTTCAGGATAACATTTCTTTCATCCAAGTTAGTTGGTCCATTTCAATAGTACAGACCTCTGTGGCAAGCAGCTGCTTGAGGGGGTATATATATATATTGATAAAGATTATTTTTAAATGTTTGTTCTCTTACCTATCTCTTGGGGCGGGGTTGGCTCAGTCGGTAGCGCGCTAGGCTCGTAATCTGTAGTTACCAGGTTCGAGTCCCAGCTGGGTCAGCATTGAGATTTATCTCCGCAAAATCCTCGCCCTGCCCACGGTCAGTAGGGGACACCGATGGGCTTGGAAAGGCCGTCGTCCGTCGGATGGGACGTTAAGCCGTGGCTCCGTATGCGGGAGAGACATACCCTGTGCACATTAAAGAACACGCTGGATGGCCTAGACGGGAGGCTACCATCTGTCTCCCAACAGCTGTTCCAGTGGGTCCCCTCCCCCAACCTTCTCCGAGCCTTCGGGGTCCATGTGACCTGGCCATTTAGCCCATGGTATGCAAAAAAGTGCTGCTCAGAGGTAAAACAACCCAACACAACCCAACTTACCTATCTCAATGCATTTTATGAAAATTTGAGTGGTTTTTTCCAGCTCCCTTTCGTTATAATATAGTTTTTGCAGCAACTTTATCATTATGGTGCATTTGTGATCTTTTAGTTGTTCTGTCTCCCATTCTCTCATCATTTCTTGTGCACGCTATTGATTTTGTAGTTATTCTGCTATTCATTCTACTGTACTGTGAGATATTTGGAGGTGATTCCGCCATCCCTTTCATGTATTTTAATATTTTGAAAGCGGTTCTCACTTTCATTGCAGCACATATTTATGAAATTTTTAGTTGTTTTTTCAGTTATTGCAGTGTATTTTGAAGCTATGCGCTCCACCGTATTTGAAGATATTTTGTCATCCATTCATGAAATAATTTTAGTTCTTGACAAAAAATGGTTTGAGATACATGAATATAATAAAAACTAATGTAATAGACAGTGATTTTTCTTATCCCTTGTACATGAATACATCATGGTAAAGATGTATTTTTACAGGGTTACTTTTTCCCACTAGATGGCGCGAGTTAAAAACGTCCTAACGGAGAAAATTCTTTATTTATGCTTTTTGACTGCTGCATGTATCATCTTCCTTCGAAATATCTATCTTTCAACATTTGTGCTCGAAAGAATAGTATAGATATTAAGAAGCAGACACGATACATGTTTGAAAGAATTTACGGGGATGTTTTTAAACACGTAAATATTCTACTGTGTATACTTGAATATTCTCATTTCTGGATATTTAGAAGATAATCCGTCATACACCTCTCTAGTGCTTTGTACATTTTCTGGCCGTTCTTCTGTACCTTTTTTTGTCTTGTGTGAGATTTTTCAGTTATTAAGTAATCGATTTCATTGTAGTTCACTCCATTGGAGCGATTTTACACTTGTTTTCCATCCCATCACAGTATGTTTTAAAGAAATTATGTCAACCATTCCATATATTTCAAGATATTTCCACACATTCTGAGATATTTTCTGATTCTCTCCCATGTACATTGCTAATTTTTCCGATATTTCTGTCATGCATTCCAGCATATTTTGAAGGTATTCTATCATCTCCAGTACACTTTGTTTGATCATGCATGCTGAAATGCCTTCCACTTCGAAGAATTTTGAAAATATTCTCCCATCCACTGCAGTGTGTGCGTATTTACTGTTATTCCAAATTCACTGCATATAATGTCTTTCAAGCAATTCTACCAACGTTTTCGATTTTACAGTGTATTTTGAATATATTCTGTCATCCACATATAATAATGAATGTAATGGATCATGATTTTCTACAATGAGACCCTAGTATACTAATATTTCATGGTTTTCCCATGTGACCCCTTCTGCTAAAGAGGGACTTTTATCACCTAGTCTTTAAGATCACTTTTCCTCCACAAGATGGCACGAGTTAAAAGTCATAGCTTAGAAAATTCCTGATTTACCCCGTTTTTGATCGTTGCATATAACACTTCCTTTGAAATTTCTATCTTGTAGTATTTTTGCTCGAAAGAATAGCATATAGATATTAAGAAGCAGATACGTTATATGTTTCAGATAGATCAAAAATATTCTATTGTCTAATCCTGTATATTTTGAAGAGAATCGCTGTCCATTCCTGTGTATGTTGTTCATTTTCCGGTTTTCCTTCTATGCTTTCTTTTGTGTTGTGTGAGGTTACTCAGAAATTTGCTGTTTTGAAGTGATTTTTTACAGCCATTCGGAGATATTATCTGATCCATTTCCATATATTCGAAGATATTTTCTGATCCATTTCCATATATTCGAAGATATTTTCTGATCCATTCCCGTGTACTTTGTTGATATTTTCCTTTATTTCTGACATCTATTCCAACATATTTTCAAGGTATTCAATCAATTCCAGTGTACTTTGTTTGTTTTCACAATTATTGTACCATCCAGTTCCGAAGTATTTTGAAGATATTCTGCCATTCATTGCAACGTGTGCGAATTTGCAGTTATTCTGCCATCCATTTCACTGTATGCTAGTGATTCTCATTGAATTTTACCAACCATTTCGTTGTTTTTCTAATTTTCGTTAACGGCTTATGAATCCAGCGTGCTACGGACTTGGTCAACCCGTGCCTCTGATTATATGCGATTTTACAGTTAATCTGTCTATATTATCACATTATGCTGTTAACCCTCATGTTCAGTACATCACGTTTTAGATATATATATTTTATCAATCATATCAGTCCATTCACGGTTTTACCACCATTCCCGATTCTTATTCAAAGTTTTTTGCCAACACCTGTTTTTCTGTTCCAAGTTTTATCACCGAACCACTTTCTTGTTTACCACCTAAGCAATTTCTTGTTTGAAATATTTTAGTACCAGACACAAGTTTGACACATACTTGTCATTTTTCCCCATGTCCTATGATTTTCATTGCTGTATTTTACCAACTAAACCAAATTTTGGTTTAAAATAAGAACACGTTTTCAGTTTTGTGTTTCATCATCAAACCAATATTATGTTCAAAATCTTTTTGTATCCGATGCAAAATTTGTACACTAAAACACAATCATATGTTATCCCTATGGGAAGTAAAATTTCACCTTGCGTCTTTTCTTGGTTGCTTATATTTCTATCGTGCACAAATTTTGTCTTCATTTTTTAACGAAAAGTGTGTATAAGAACACGCGTCTTGTTTCATCACAAAATAAGTTTTGAAAAAAATTCCTCTCGAACGCATGTTTTGCATGGTAAAACGTGAATTCTATATGTTTTCTCCATGGAAGTGAAAATCGTTCCTTATAGTAATTTTTGTTCGTTTTCATTTTGTATCTTACTCAAATTTTGTTCATAGTTTTAGGTAAGATAAAATTTGGTGTGAAATAAGAACACGTTTGCTTGTTTAAAATTTGTCACTAAATTATTCTTCTGATCGTAATACATGCAATTGAATGAATTTTTCGTTGGAACATATTTCTTCCCGATTCTGTGCCATAATAGTGTATTCTTATGGAAAATGAGTGATTCCATTTGTCAAGTCACTGGTTCACATAAATTTTTAAACTTAGTTTTTCAAGTCACCCAGCTGGGACTCGAACCTGGGAACTACAGATTACGAGCCTGGCGAGCTACCGACTGAACCACCCCCGCCCCACTCTCAGAATCGAACCACTAATTATTATTCAGAGCAAAGGGATGGACTTGGAAAAAATAATGTTTATTTGTTGGTCTGTTTCATTTAATTCTCAGATTGGAAAAGTATTTCCAAATAAATTACGGTGATAATTATTTTTCACAGTAAAGAGTCTAATTCCTGTGGGATAAAAATTTATTTAGCAGGACGTTTCAGGTTGTAAATCCAACCGTCAATAAAGCGTGGTCCACAGGTAGGGTGAGAAGTTGACGTGAAATAAAAAATATATTCCCAAGTTAAACGTGATTTTTTCAGGAATAAAAATCCATTTCCAAGTTAAATGTGATTTTCCAAGAATAAAAATATAATTATTCCTATGTTAAATGTGGTTTTCTAAGAGTAAAAATTCATTAAAATAATTATTACTAGGGTAAATGTGGTTTCCTAAGAATAAAAATTCATTAAAATAATTATTACTAGGGCAAATGTGGTTTCTACGAATAAAAATTCATTAAAATAATTATTATTATATAAAAGTGGTTTTCTAAGAGTAAAAATATAATTTATTCGTAAGTCAATTAATAAGGAATAAAAAAATTCATTTATAATTTATTCCCAAGTTAAATGTAGTTTTCAAGGAATAAAAAATTCGTTTATTCAATTTCAAAGAGATCATCTATCTTTAAGGGTTTCGACCATATAGAACTCTTGGCGTAGTGGGTTAGAGTCGTGGTTTAAACCGTTAAGGTTGCGGGAACGAGCCCATCCGTCTAAGGCAATATTTTTTAAATATATAGAAGTGTTATACACTATATGACGCCATCAGAAATCGGGGAGACTTAAAAAAATACAGGTGGGTCAACAGGGGGTCTGTAATTAAGAAAAATCGGGAACTTTTCGAGAAGTGGGCGTGGTCGAAAACGCGATATCGGAGATTTCGAAAAGGGGGCGTAGGAGAAAGCACGATAATGGAGGGACTTTCCCTTAAACGATTACGATTATTACATCGATATAGATCGGTTTACTGATACGCGAAGTGGAGTATGACTACTTCTCACGCCTGTCCAATTGTTTCGATCGCCCTGCAAACCTAATCATTTCCATGCGTTTACATATACTACCGCCTCTCTAAATTTCGTCACATTTGCATAATTTCTTCCAAGTATTGCATTTTTTCCCTGGAGTATATATTAAACATAAAAACAAAATTATTTGTTTAACTTTAGAGTTATTTCATATTCTCATAAGGGAAACATTTTCAGAACTAAATTTTATTTAAGTTTATGTATTAATTTCAAGTAGCCCCTAATTAGGGTCCGTATTAATGGTTAAATTCTGACTTGGGTAATCGTTCACAAATGGTCAGGATAAACAATACATATTAGCAGTATTAGGAATCTGAATACAAGTGTACTACAGTGTTCTTTTCTAGGATCTCTGTTATTTATATTATATACAAAAAATATATTCCACACAAACTTTAAGGCAGAGAAATTATGCTGACGATATCATTTTCTTCTATAAAAGTAGCACATATGAGCAATTATACCAAATGGCAAATAGGAATATTCCTCGCCTCTGCCAATGGCTTAAATTACATAACAATAAAAAATATAAATTATCCATCAAGCAGCTGCTGCCACAATGGTCTGATAGGAGCCTGCCAGTTTATTTTATTTATTTAATTCTAGTGTCCATAACAGATCTAGATCGAATTATAGTGGACACTATAATATGTGTACATAAAGTCAAACATTACATACAAAACAATGTTTAAAAAAAGAGACCACAACCTGCTAATACAAATGTGAAAATTTATAAAATTATTTATTTATAAAATATAAGAAAATAATTAATCCGTTAACAAAGTTGAACAACCCAATCTAAATTCTTTCATACTCATAGTAAACAAATCATGATTATGCGAATATATATAATATAAATGAGTAAATCTGAGAGAATAATTTTTCAATGCATTATTTTTCCACAAAGTAACTCTGAAGAAAGATCTTTTCCTCAACCCTTTATATACATTAAAATTAACTAACTGAATCAGTTTAATACAGTCAATATAATTATTCAATGCTTTTTAGAAAAACATTAAGCATTACAAATCTCTCCTCTTTTTCAAGGGCGAAACTGCAAATGTAACTCTAAGTAACTTTGGTGAAATATCATGAACATAGACACCATTAGCAAATATTAAACAATCTGAACAGTTCAAGAAACTAGGTAAATCTTTAATAAAATTAATACACAAAAGTGGCCCTAAACTTGATCCTTCAGGTACTCCCAGAATTACTGTAAAAGCCATATGGAAAACTAGTGGCACAATTCAGGTAAAAGATCCTATCACTTAAAAGAAAATTAATTAAACTGGAACTGAAACCAATTCTCACTACTTTTTCCATTAATGTTCCAAAATGAATGCTATCAAAAGACTTTAGAGAAGCCAGAGTAAATAACCTCCATTTGACCCTTCTGATCAAGAGTGACAGAAATATCATTACAAATGGATAAAATATTTGTAGCCGTAGACCGTCTTAGTAGAAAACTGTGTTGATTTACAGCGAGGTAATTTGCTAAGTTATGGTATATATTCCTAAAAATTATAGATACAAAAACTTTATAAAAGGGCAAAAGTATAGAAAAAGGTTTATAATTCGCAATATTAGCTTTATTTTCCTCTTTTAAATAATAGAATAATCTTTGTTTTCTTCTAACTAGAAGGAAACGTATTCAATCTGAGTGACAAATTGAAAAGTTTTAAAAGAGGATAGACTACCGATGCTGAACAACCCGTAATAACAAAAGCTTGGAAAAGATCCAGCCCCAATGAACATGTTCCTTTCAAGTTGCATGAATAATATCTTCAGATGTAATTATGTACATCAATTTTTACAATATCCAGGATATTTACTTCTCTATCACTAACGTGAAAATCGCCATTATCATACTTTGTGCTATTAATGTAAATTGATTTAAAATAGTCTGCAAATGCAATATCCTGATTATCTGTAAGTTCTGTATCATTATAATGCATCATATTAAATACTATATAATCTTTATGATTCTTACGACAAAACGACCAAAATCAATTTGGCTTCGCATTTAATTCACCTTCAACCTGAGAAATATAATTTCTGCAAGCTACTTTTGTTTTATTTTAACTAGTTTTCTGCAACTAGTTTTTTTTGCAATTAACAAATCCAATTATAATTTGTCTATACACCTATCCCTCGATTTACACGGTACTCAGTTCACATAATTTTGGCTTTGCACGGTCAAAAAATGCGACCAGTTTCGATTTACACGGTACTGACTGAGATTTCCTTTCTATGTACGTCTCAGTCAGTACCGTGTAAATCGAAACTGGTTGCATTCTTTGACCGTGCAAAGCCAAAATTGTGTGAACTGAGTACTGTGTAAATCGAGGGATAGGTGTATAAGTTTTCGTATTGTATTTTTTCATTTTCCTATAAAACTTATATTTTAATTTCATATTGTAAATATATCACTTATAAACCAAGAGGGATATGTTTTTTTTACATTCATAGATAGAGGCACACAAAAATTAATTATGTCATAAAGTTTACTAAAAAACATGAAACTGCTTTATCTACATTGTCATATAGATTCAAATAATTCCAGTCTATTGTATTAAGGAGACTGTACAATAAAAAATCACCTTTTCTGAAGTTTTATTTTACCGAAACCCAATTTATATTTGCATATTTATGCCATAGAGAAGATCTGTGAGAAAGGTGAGACCTCAGCAGAAATACAACATAAACATCCATGACTTATCAGGGTCTCGATACCAGGTTCCTTTGTTCAGTAGAAGACATCAGCTGCTGATAGCATGGATTCGGAATTCGTTTCTCATCACAAGAATTGTCACAATACTGTATTTCAAACTGTACTTGTAAACGCCTTCCGTAGGTTGATCAAATTAAATATTTGGGATGGTCACCTTGATTATACTGTTGATGAAATCAAAGCATTTGCAGCTAAACTCTACCCATTAAGTTTGACATTGGATGCAAGAAGCCAAAAAGTGTTTGTTTCGCCTGTGTACATAGCTGCAATATGCAATAAATCTATGCGGAAGGGTTGCAAGAATAAATTTAAACCAGCTATTGATTTTCAAAAATTTATTTCAGAATTATTGACAATAAAGGACACTTTTCTGAATCGCGTCCAATATTTGAAAAACTAAGGTTATTGATTGTCCTTCAACTCGATATTTTCTAGATTATTGAATATGTACATTTTTACCTACAACGTTCAATGTCCACGTTCACGTGGACCTGAGGTATGTATGTTAGGAAAAAACTCAATTTCCAGTTGCAGATGAGACTCCATAACAGCTGGAATGATGGATCCTCCTAAGTCGCTGCTCAGGGTCTAGATGAAGAATATGCTTGATGAAACAGTGCATGTAAGAGATCTCTGTGGGGAGAACCGAAACCAATTCACTGATGCGAAAATAGAGACATTGTTAAGATCTGTTTGCAGTTGCGTTTGAGTAAACCTCATGTTGCAAGAAAGCAGAAAAATATTAAAAACATCAACATTTGAAGGAATTGCTTACAGTTGGAAGAAGTTGTCATGTAATAGAATTAATCTTGTCAGCAAAAAGAGTAACACTCAAGATGTAGTCTTCAGGAAAGAGAAGAACGAGAACAAAGAAAATTGACACCATATGCTCTCAACATAACAAACAATACCTGATCTACATTTGGAGCGGATAAAATGGTCAAATTTTTGAGTGGTCAAGGCTGCTTCCTGCGAAAGCCATGTTGGGTGTTGGGCATGCACAGGCAACACGCCAACGTGATGGGACAATAAATAAAGGAATCTTGGTATTCTCTTCTGGCTTTGTCAAGACCAAGATGATAACCTCCCACCAGGAGTCCAGAAAGTTTCTCGAGAAAAAGGCTGTTAGAAATATGGAGCAGTCGATCGTTACTCGATAAAGAGAGATGTTGGAGCTCAGCATAAGGGTCGTTGTGTGACCCAACAACAGAAGCACTAAAAGTGCGCAGAGAAAGATGCAGTTCATCTGTTGTAAATGACCTGTTATAGGGTTCCAGGAATGAAAAGACAGCATTTGGGCTTGCTCTTTTGACCTAGAAACTCAGAGGAATAGGAGGTGAAAGACGATGAGATGGGAGAAAACGATTCTCCAGAATATTTGCAATTGCTTAGGGATCAGCAATTGTCTGTCCATTGCACTCTAGGATTCATAGTCAATTGGGATATGCAGTTCCCATTCATCTTCCAGACTTTATCCCACGTGAATTTAGAATAGTCATTTCGATGATAGAATATGCATACCTGATCCAAGATTCCTTCTGGCTCTGGCACCAAACAAAATGGGCTATAACCCTAGTCCACTTAAAAGCTTCAAAGTTGGAGGATATCTCTGAAATATCTCCCACGCCTTTGTTTTTTGAGCCTTATGAACTGCATGTGCACTCAGAATCCTACAAAGGTTTCGCAAATCGAGGAAACTGTACAGATGTTTGAGGGATGTTTCAGGCAGCTGCTTCTATGTACAATTGTCATCTCCGCCACTGCAACATTGATTGGCTCCTGGCTACCAGTGTTGATTCAACTCACAGAGCAGCTCAAAACCACTCTAGTCAGCCCAATCAATTTTTCATAGTGGTGGATGGGATGTGGCTCAGTCATTAGCACGCTAGGCTCACAATCTACAGTCTCCAGGTTCCAGTCTAACCTATGTAGGCATTACGATTTATATCCACCAAACGTCCAATATTGTCAGAAAGGGGACACCAATAGGCTTGGAGGAGAGTCCTCAGATTTGGAAAATCTAGCTATCTCTGGGCAGCAAGGCAGAAATCTTTTAGAAGTGAGAACAGAATCTGTGAGGCAGAGATGGAAACTGGTGTCGATTCCGAATCAGACATTGTCTTCTCCAAGGGGAAATGAGTGGCAGGGAGAAAGACTAAGTCGATAAAACACTGATAATGGCATAAGAGAGTTTGCAAGGTGTGGTGGGCATTGCAACAATCTTTCTCACCTCAGGATAGTGATATTCTGTGTCGTCTTCGCTCGCTGGACTTCTTTCTACTCTTTCCAATTCAGACAGTAGTAAGAAAATGCTTGATGTTCACGATTACAATCATGGAACTTGTTTACTGTGTTCTGCAGTGTGGATCAAGATGCTCATTACTGTCGCAGTGAGCACAAGTCAGTTTACCCCAGCAAGCTGTGTGTATGCAGCATACCTCTGGTACTGGAATCAGCACAGACATTAGGTATACACCTAAGAGCCAAAACATTATTAGTATTTATGCAAATCGAAGCAACTGCAGGTAAACGACGACACGTGTGAAGGTAATGAAACGGTATAAATAACACCCAATACTGAGCTCTGTTAATCACTGCTATTCTTGTTCTTCAGATGGGAAAGGCGTGGACTTAAGTGAGTTTGACTAAAGCCAAATTGTAATGGCCAGACGACTGGGTCAGAGCATTTTCGAGACGTCAAGGCTTGTGGGGTGCTCACAGTCAGTCGTGGTTAGTACCTTCAAAAAATTAGTCTAAGGAGGAAAAAACCAAGAACTGCCAGCAAGGTGTGTGCTGACCACGTCTCATTGATGCTAGAGGTGAGCGAAAGGTATCCCGTATGGTAAGAGCCAACAGAAGGGATACTGTGGCGCAACTCGCCCGTAATTTAAAACGCTGATGACAGAAGTAATGTGTCACAGAAGTCATTTCTGTCACGGAAGTAATGTGTCAACAGTGCATGCAAGAGGTCTTTGTGGGGAGAACCGAAACCCATTCAATGCTGCGAAAATAGAGACATTGTTCAGGTCTGTTGACAATGTGAAACTGTAAACAGACACATCGAACACTGCTGAACATCAAAGTGTCAGAGTACATCAAACCCTACTGAAAATGGGGCTGTGTAGCCATAGGCTGCTGTGAGTACTCGTACTAACCTTGGTTCACAGCATTCAAATTACGGGCGAGTTGCGCCACAGTATTCCTTCTGTTGGCTCTTACCATACGGGATAGCCTTCTTTCACCTCTAGCATCAGAGCTGTGGTCAGCCCACACTTACAATGGGAACGTGAGCATCAAACCTGGAAGAAGGTCGTCTGGTCCGATGAATCTCATTTCTTGTTGCATCATATGGATGACCAGGTACGAGTGCATCATTTAGCTGGGGAAGTATTGGTACCAGGATGTCCTATGGGACGAAAACAAGCCGGTGGAGGAAGTGCAATGCATTGGGCAATGTTCTGCTGGGAAACCCTAGGTACAGTCATTCATGTCCTATGACGTCTAGCACCTACCAAAACATCATTGCAGACCAAGTACATCCTTTCATGGCAACGATAATCCCATCTAGTAGTGCCTTCTTTCAGCAGGATAATGTGCCATGCCACACTGCCTGGATTGTTCGAGAATGGTTCGTGGAACATGGGGAAGACTTCCAGGTATTGTCGTGGCCTCCAAATTCACCAGGCATCAATCCAATCTAGCATCTGTGGTTTGTGTTGGAACAGCATATCTGATCTGCATCAGTTCAACCACGTTACAAGTTACTAAGAGTTAAAGAATCTGCTAGTAACGTGTTGGTACCAGATAACAGAAGACACCTTTAGAAATCTTGTAGCACCAATGCCATTCAGGAACTTGAGTCATTGTACGTGGCAAAAATGCAGACAAGCGTTAAGGTACACAAGCCAACAGGATCTTCATAGAGTCCATCCCTTACCAAGTACAGGAGCTCTTGTCAAGGAGCTTCCAATGAGGAAAGGCCTCACAGGGGTAAGTGGAGAGGACTTTTCTGAGATAGGTAAATATACATGGCAGTAATTCAAATAGTTGTGAAACATTTGAACATCCAGTTTATGCACTAGACCAGGGGTGGGCAATTGTTTTCGTATCTACACTGCGCATGCGTATTGACGTGGCCGTCCTAGTGGAAAATAGAGACGAATCTTCGGTCGCGCACGGGAAGGAAATCTCGATTCAAGGCGGATTTTTCTGACTGTCTTGGCGGACCACAAAAAACTCTTAGCGGGCCGAATGTGGCCCGCGGGCCGCTATTTGCCAACCCCTGCACTAGACTTAGCCATTAGAGAGCGATATTATATGATTATAGGCATCAGCATTTTAAAATGGAGGATTAAGGGTAGCACAGTCCGTAAATCGAGTCAATGAGGAAGATTATTAAATGTCAGTTTAGTAAAATTGATCATCCCATTGTATCAACAAAAATCTGAGGATAATTATTCTGGATGAATTGGTTGAGAGGCAGTTATAGGACTCTCCTTTCCAGGGAGAATTCTGGTAGTAGAATGCCAAATGTGTTGTATGCTTTTTCACTTGCACATGCAGCTCATAATGTATTGGACAATTATTAGGAGGAATCTTGTGATCCTTCCCTGACTTGGGAGAGAGCAGTATGATAGTATCATGCCAAGAGTCTGGCAACTGCACCTTGAGAAAAATACGACTAAAAAGCTGGAGCAGTCAATCAGTTCTCAATGCTGAGATATGTTGGAGAATGGGCATTGTCTGGTCTGACAGCAGAAGCATGAGAAGAGTGCATAGCAAGGTGCAGTAACTCCACTGTATGGCCTGTTTTAAGGCTGCAGGCCATTAAAGTGGATACACAGAAGTGATATTTCGACCTTGCTGTTGCAGGTCAGAAACGTGGGGAAATATGCAGAAGAGAAGGAACGAAGAAAGAGTGTCTTCCAAGGTGTTGGCAATTGCTTGGTATGGTTTATATTGCGGTGATAAAAGATGTATATTTCATCCAAGATTCCTTCTAGCTATGGTGCAGGATGAAACAGTCTTTCTCACAGGGCCCTTCTTCACTTTCTTTCGTTTATGACAATCATGCAGAAATGCCCGATGGTAAACATTTCAATTGATACAGTTTGAATGTACAGCTGTGCAGTATGGATCAGCATAATCCACACTGCCACAGCGAGTGCACGTGAGTTTACCATGGCAAATCATGCAAGCATGGCCATATATCCGATATTGGAAACAATAGAGGGTTGGGAATTTACGGCCATACCTCACCAGACGGGTAGCCTGCCTTCATGGCAGCAGGCAGATGAGGCGTGTTAAATGTAACAATTACTGTTTGAGTGTGTATTAATTTCCCATTATGATATACTGAAATCCATCTGACTGCAACAACACCCTGTGGGTTCAACTTCTAGCAGAGTTCCTCCTGAGTAACTATAAGTAGGCCACACAAATCACCGTACGAAGAGAATTTAGCAAATAGGCAACATCGAAACTGGCACCCACAATCACTGTGACCCAAAAGAGCAGCTCAAAATGTTGAGTGCAGTCAATTTTAAACAGTAAATCTATAGTAGGCGCTTAACATATTTTGGAGAAAACGTGAGACCTTCCACACAGAAGCATCAGGACATATGGGACAGGTGAAGAAACAGACGACAAAGACAAGGATGACAAGGATGACGAGGAAGTTGAGGATGAAGATGAAGATGGGCTTTAAACGGAATACACCCGAATTTTAAAGCATAATTTCACTGATTTTTTTTTTAATTTTCCTACATTTGAAAACATATTGGAAGAGATAAAAATCTATTCTAAGGTTAGGAAAGTATATTCATTAATATAATTCATTAAAGTGCGATCCCAATGGCCGAGTGGTAAGCATGCTTGGTTAGTGATCAAAGGAACCTGGATTCGAGCAAAGTAGTCTGAAGAGAAAGCCTGATGTCACGTGACCGGCATGGCTAATGACGTCAGAAGCGGGGGCCGTGCATCGCACATTACGTCAGCGGATCTGATTCGTTTCTAATTCGAGGTGCACGTTATTTAAATGATTTCATTTCTTGTACTGAATTGAATCAAATATCAATTATAAAGCAAATTATCATCAATGCGGAGAATCATTTCATTTTTGCAGGTAAAGTTTTATTTTCACAAACCTAAAAAAACCCTTCATTTTCAATGTCAAAAATATTCAATAAGCATGTTATCTAAACATATTTAGACATATTTTCCTGTTAATTATATTTAATTGTAAACGGTATTTGAAGAAAATTGAATACACCCGAATTTTAAAGCATAATTTCATTGATTGTTTTTTAATTCGCTACGTTTGCAAACATATTGGAAGAGATAAATCTATTCTCAGAATAGGGAAGTATATTCATACTAATTTCAGATAGGGTTTAACAATATTGATAAATATCACATATACAGTCTGTCACTAAAAGTACGGTTATATTTCATATAAAACTTTTAAATTTCACATAGTTTATGTTCTAAGAAGAAAGCTACTGAGATCAGATTTCATTCACAGCTGACCAAATCATCAGGCAATTCTATTATTTTATTAATAAGACTAGAATTATTTTCTTAAAAAAGGTTTAAATCATCAGTATCACATAATTGAAATAAACTTCAATACAAAACACCAGAACGAAAGACTTGTTTACCAAACACTATGGCAAAACATTTAATACAAATACTTCTTTGAATTATTTACAGCTAAATATATTGACTAATATATATGTGTGTATATACAGGGTGAATCTGAAAAAGTGGGCAAAACTTTACGGGGTGGTAGAACGCAGTTATATGAGCAATATTCGTCATAGAATGTATGGTCGGAACGCAAGCGGTGAGAAGTTAAAAGGTAGTTTTCCACTGTCACATTTAAAGAATGAACACAAGAAGGAGAGGAGATACTCTGTGCCTCACTTGCATTCCCGTCCGCCGCACCGTACACAAAGTGAATATCCGCCATTTCGTGGTTAGTATAACCAGCTATCCTCTCGGCAATTCACGGTAGAAATGCCGTTGGGTACGAGGACCGACCCTTTTATACCATTTCCAACGCCACCTAGCGGCTCGCCGTTTGCGTTCCGCCCTTACTTTCTATGACGAATATTGCTCGTATAGCTGCGTTCTACCACCCAGTAAGGTTTTGCCCACTTTTTCAGATTCACCCTGTATGTGTATATATAAATATATATGTGCTAAATATACAGCTAAATATATGTGTATATATCCAACAAAAAAGGTAACATTTGAAACCCACATGAAATATACCAATGATAACTCAATCATACTCTATGCTTCAAAAAATAGTTTGTGACAACTAATGTCTATCTTTGAGACATACCAGTAGACAAGTGAAAATTAATAAGCACATAATCTGAGCATTATTGTTTTATACAGCTTGTTAGAGACATAAGAATGCAAAATTATTACAGATTTCAATGTAACATTGAAGAGTGTTCTATAATAACTAGAAATATAACCCGTGCAGCTTGTTAAGGAAAATGATAACACTGAATACCATATACTGATGACAGTAACAACAAGAGAAATAAATATTTGAAATCCACATCAAATATACCAATGTCTATAATTGAGACATGACTGGTATACCAGTAAAATTCAACAAGTAGACATAGCTGGCATATGATTAATCATTTGACACAAGTGCTCAATTTCCTTTTCAATTTCTTGGGTGCATATTTTGATTGTGTGTAATTACGCATATACAAATATCACATGTTAATATAACATTATGTAGCAAGTCTATTATTTTATTCCCACATAAACACTGAAAATCTGTGCTAAACTGTTTCTTTTTTCAAAATCTGCTTTGCAATATTACCATATTTCAATAATTGATTTTTGCAGTTTAGAAATTGCTTCTCAACAAGTGTTTGAAAAACAGCATGGCATAATATTCTCACATTTATAGAAACTTCAGTAGGATAAGTTAGCCCTCCACGGTTACACATATTAATTCGCTGCTGAGGTACAAGAACTACTAAATCTCTTTTCGCTGTTAAATGATCAACATAGGTAAAACAAAAAATTTTCTTTCTCGTATATATACATAAAATCTTGTATATATACATAAGACAGAATAAAGCAATAGAACTTACATTTTGCACATAAAGGTAAAATTGCAAACAGCAATGGCGACTACTAGCATGCGTAAAATCAAGTCTCCTGCTTCGACTGAACCTCTGCTCTGGTAAGCCTCCAATAGCGCAGACATCAGGCTTTCCCTTCAGACGGCTTTGGTCCGAGCCCTGCATAAGGCATGGATGTTTCTATTGTCTTTCTGCTGAGGTCCCGCCATCCTCATAGACCTTCTACAGTGGCGAATTAAACTGACAGTCTCCTGTCAGACCTTTTTTGGCAAGCAGCTGCATGAGGCTGCTTGCCAAAGAAAATGAGCAAGCAGCTGCATTTTCTTTGGCAAGCAGCTGCATGAGGAGGAATTTATTTTTTATACATATATTATTAAAAACATATTCTTTCATGTGCTAAATTGATTCAGTTCGAAGTCGTGGGGCAAAGTACTTTCATACCTTTAAATTACCTAAAACACGAAAAGAACATCCTTTTTTCACAAAATGAAACATTTAAAGAAAAGAAAAACAGTTCTCAGGAGTGGAATGAGCTGCAAAAGAAATCATACAACATTTCTATTTAAAGGTAATGACAAATGGAAGTGGGGAAAAACTTACCTACCTACCTTCTCAAGCGGCTCCAGCTCCTGTTTCAACTGCTCCAATTGTCCTAAGAGCTTTTGTTCCACATCTAACTGATAGCGATCAACTTGCAAAATTTCATAAAGTCGAGCAACTTGGGACTTAACATCAGACAAAGATTGAAGCTCTTCACTGGTCAGCTTCTCTAGGAAAGACAGATAAGAAAGGAAATTCTGATATAGTTATATAGTATCAAAAAAGAAAACTCCATTCTTGCAAACTCTCAAAACGTTAGTTCCACACGAGTGTACTAAAGTTACAACACATTTCGGACGCAATGAAATGTCATTCGATGTCTTTCAAAATGAAGATAAAGTAAGGAGACCATAAACAGAAGTTCGCTTCAACTTTTTCATACATATATAGAACAGTCCATAAGAGTAGAGCCCAGTGACTATGGAGGCCACTCTACAGGATCACCATAACCGATGATCTGGTGTCTGAACGTATCAGAGAGGAAAGATGGTATATATGCATATGCATACATATAGTAGCTA
Source organism: Ryuthela nishihirai (assembly GCA_038380435.1). Lineage (NCBI taxonomy): Eukaryota > Metazoa > Arthropoda > Arachnida > Araneae > Heptathelidae > Ryuthela > Ryuthela nishihirai. Next base: position 75,024 of record JAWZYU010000615.1, read on the forward strand.
GGCATAAACAGGAAGGAGAGCTGTGTACCAATCCCTAGTGATGATGCATACATATAGTAGCTAGGCATAAACTGGAAGGAGAGCTGTGTACCAATCCCTAGTGATGATGCACAGAACCAGCCAGGTCTAGCACCTAATGTCCGACCCCGCCTTCTCGTGGTGCAGGCCGTTAGTACCTTTCAAAAGAGATATACTCTTATGGAAGCGAACGGAAGGGGAGGGCAGCCAGTTCAGTATGGCCTACTGATCTGGTCATATATGGCCACTTTTTTTCTTTTTTTTTTCAACCTGCTGAGGAGTGATCAACTTCACAGGGTCCTGGCGCTGACCATTTATACCTACTAAACTGGACTTGTTTATGGACTTGAGCTTGATTATGGATCCTGGACTTGTGCACTGGTGGGCCTCTGCTGATGGAGAATCTGCTGCTGTGTTTTCTGTTTGCATCTGGGTTGCCAGCCCTAAGTGAACAGAGGCATGGGATACTTTATATCAGCTGGTGGATAATCCTAATCAGAGGCCATCGCAGGTACCTGAACCTCACTTAGCGAGTTCGATATCGTCAAGTCTAAACTGGAGTAATGTGTCTCAGGCATGATGCCATACGGCTCTTGAAAAAGTCCACTTGAAAAGGTTGTGCTTCAAGTTCCTAGCAGCATCGGTAACTTCAGCTTTAAGCGGAGAAGGAACAGGTCTTTGCCCCATGCCTGCGATCAGGGGGCTGTTTGATATTATTGGCCCTACCTATCTCAATAAACCTAATTTCTTTAAAAATCCTACTAATCATTTTCTCTCTGCAGGAACGTGGAACGTGAGGACATTATATAGAGATTATTCTCTTGATGTCCTCACGCAGGAATTCCAGCGCTATAACCTAAATATTCTAGGCTTGCAAGAGACCAGATGGACAGGTAAAGGTGAGATACTTAAAAATAACTTTAAATTTCTCTTTACAGGGAGGGAGGATGGAAAGCATCACCAAGGCGTGGGTCTGCTGCTCAGCAGACATGCTAGTGATGCTCTTCTAGGATATGAGTGCATTAATGAAAGGTTTCTTACAGCAAAATTTCAGACAAGCATTAAAGACTTGAATGTTATCTGCTGTTATGCCCCCACTAAGGATGCCGATGAGGATGAGAAGGATAGGTTTTACAGACAACTTCGGGATATTTTGAATTCTGTCAAGAAAGGGGATATTACCCTTGTTCTAGGTGACTTCAATGCCAAAGTTGGTACTGACTCTGACCTTTGGGGAGTGGTGATAGGCCTTTTGGTATTGGTAGCTGCAATGGCAATGGGCAATGTCTCCTACAGGTAAGTAAACTCAATGGTTTCAGAATAACTAACACTTATTACAAACACCGCAACATGTATAAGTACACATTGGTTTCATCCGATGGGCTGCATAAGAATATGATTGATTATATAATAGTTAACAGGAAATGGCTATTTCTGTTAGGAATACCAGGGCATATAGGGGAGCTGATATTGGATCTGACTATTACCTTGTTAAAAGTGTCTTGCAACTTAAACTTAAAAACTGTTGTGCTAAAGTTAAAAAATTTACTTTTAATACTGAAGCTCTGAAAGAAACAGTTATAGCTAAAGCTTACCATGAAAGGTTACTTAGTCATTATGACAGTCATGGTTTGCTTACTACTGAAGTTGAGGAAGAATGTGACCATCATAAACAGGCATTTTTGGAAACTAACAGTACTCTTTTAGGAAAAAAGGAGCAGAGGAGGCAGATAAGGCACTTGAGCTTATTTCATAAAGAAGGAACTGCAGGAATGTCCTTAATCAGTACCCTACTAGTCCTAATAGAAAGCATTACAGAGAGCTTAATAAACGTGTAAAGAATCAGTTAGCTGCTGATAAGAATCTTTGGCTTGATGGCTTGGCTGACAAAGCTGAGGAAGCAGTTAGGCAGCACAACAGCAGAGAGCTGTACCAGATAGTTAATGTTTTGTGTGGTAGAAAACGAATAGGTATACAGGGATTGAAGGATAAACAAGGTAAGGTTATAGAAGGTGAGGATTCTGTCATGGCTAGATGGGTTGAGCATTTCAGTGATGTTCTAAACAATGTGGTTAATTCTACTCCCATTGTTTGCAATGATGACAGATGCATTGTTGGCTTTAATGTTGGCCCTATAACACAATCTGAAGTTAGTTTGGCTATTTCTAAACTTAAACTTCATAAATACCCAGGGGTAGATGAAATTACTACAGAAATGCTTAGAGCTGGGAATGTTTCGGTTACCGCTTGGATGACTGAAATTTTTAATATCTTTTATGATAAAGGCATGTTTCCTAAGGATTTCACCAGAGCTATTATTATGCCTATTTTCAAAAAATGTGATCGCAGTTCTTGTGATAATTATAGGTGTATCAGCCTACCCTCTGTTCCAGGTAAAGTTCTTTCCATGATTGTGCTTAATAGAATTAAGAATCTGGTTGACAGGCAATTGCGTGATGAGCAATGTGGGTTCAGAAGTGGTAGGGGATGTGTGGATGAGATATTTTCCCTTAGGCAGATTCTTGAGAAATGTTTAGAGTTTCAGAAACCTTTGGTTGCTAGCTTTGTTGATTTCAAAAAGGCTTTCGACTCTGTTGATCGTCATAATTTGTGGTTGTTTGTGAGATCATATGCTATACCAGACAAGTTAGTTAACATAATGAAAGCTCTCCATAATAACACTGAGTCGTGTGTGAGAGTTGGTAAGTCTTGTAGCAATTGGTTTAGCATTACTTCTGGTGTTCGACAAGGGTGCATTTAGTCTCATTTTCCCTTTTTAGTTGGTTATTGATTACGTTATGCGAAATTCATTGCAAGGGAAAGATTTTGGCCTTAAATGTTCTGCAGATACTAAAATTTCTGATTTAGATTATGCTGATGATTTAGCCCTTTTGGCAAATGACGTTGATGACATGAACTGTTTCATTCGAACTGTTGATGAAACTGGTAGTAGAGTAGGTTTGGTTATACACAGAGAGAAAACTAAAATGATGAAAATTGGTCAAGCAAGCTGTGATGCTGTTAATCTGAATGTTTGCAGTCTTGAGCTGGTGTCACAGGTTAATTATCTTGCGAGCTATGTAACAGATACTGGTGATGTGTGGCATGAGATTAAGAGACAAATAGGCATTGCTGCCGGGACTTTTAAGAATCTATGAAGAGTGTGGAGAAATAGGCGTATACACCTAAAGCCTAAAATTAGACTGTATAATAGTTTGGTCCTTTTTAGGGTTAGTTATGGCAGTGAAACTTCGACGCTTTATAAACAAGATTACAGGAAACTAGATGCTTTTGATTCTAGATGCTTACGCAGTATCTTAGGTATTAGGTGGTTCTACTTTGTAACTAATGATGAGGTTAGGCAAAGGAGTCTGCAAACTCCTTTAAGCAGCATATTGTGCAGAGAGAGACTCCGCTGGTTTGGCCATGTTGCCCGTATGGATAATTATAGATTGGCGAATAGGGTTATGAATAGTGTGCCTAAAGGCTTCAGAAAGAGGGGGAGACCAAGGATGAGGTGGGCAGACAATGTCAAACAGGACCTTGTTAGAATTGGTATGCAGTGGCCAGATGTAGCAGATGTAGTTGAGGATAGATATGTTTGGAGAACTAAATTGCACTGTCTGGTTAGACCTCCGTAGTTCATGGCTGCTTGAGGATGATGACGATGATGCATATGCATTGTACAACCCTGATGGAAAGATAATCGAACCTTTGAGACCACGATATATACTGAGAACCAGTCAAGTATCATGTTTGGGAACAGTGGAGATACCTGTAGTTTGTTAATATTCCTTCATAGAATACCGGTCCAACAAGTATTTTGTTCCAAATACCACATCAGGCATTAGTTGACCATAGTACTTGATGCCTTGTTGCTTGTCCATAGGATGAGTTGCTAAGAGTCCAGTAACAACGTTATGCCTGCTGAAGATTCTTTCTTGTGTAAATTGTGTGTCATCTGACCAAAGGATCTCGGCCAAAAAGGATAGGTTATCCTCTTAGTACCAAATTGTAGAAATCTAAATGCCTCTTATGGTTTCCTGACATCAAATCCTGCATCGGTACAGGATGATACTGGTGTGACCATGCTCATGTAGGATTTCCCACACACGAGCTGCTGTTAAGAGGCAGGTGTCACTGACTGCTGTGTTATTCATGCATGGATGGTGAAAACATATCCGAAGACATCCGTTATATGCACTCGAATAACCGATCCTATATGAGACATTACGCTACCAGTCTCTTTGAACCATGAAATAGCATGGGAAATGGTCACTGGAATTGCATGTGGACTAGCTGAAAAACGCATGGCGTAACTGCCGTTCACCTTCCCAGGCATTTCATTCACATTTGCATATACAGCATCATCATCTCACAATACTGATCATTAGAGTTGCCCACCATCTGGGTCTTCAAACAATACACCTACTCACTTACAAGCACTATATCACGCACTGCTAAGCCTGATTTTATCTCGTTGGGTAGGTGTTATATCACTATCGTTATGTGCGTATGTTTACGAATTTCTCTGAGGTGTTGCACAGTATTTTGCTGCGGCTAAGCATCCAGCATCCAATTTCGAATGATCGTTATTTATAGCTTTCCATCTACTTTTTTCGTGTGTGCCACGTGTCGTTTTTTACTATTTATAAGATGCTCTACAACTTTCCTAATTTGGATTTTTTTCTCTCCCTCTTTGTTGCTGAGTTAAGTTTATAAACTTCCTAAATTTGCTGCTAGGGACACTAGAATCGCTGTCATTCGATAGGCCATGGTCATTTTCTTCAAGGTAGACCTAATATTTTCTCCTCTAGAGCCATTCATTGAAACGATATTTATATGTTTTAGGACTGAGCCCTGTTTACACCTGAGTTGGCTTTGGATAAGCAACACCTACCTAATATCTAATAATCTCAAAAGCTTTGTATTTGATTTCGTGTGAAAATATCAGTCTATATCAGTCTATATATAAAAATCACATCTATATATGTGATCTTTATCGTCAGCCATGACGATAAAGATCACATATATAGTAATGGAGGCTACGTTTCAGTATAGAATAAGAGAATTTCCTGCAATCGTCTGCATGTGTGTAAGTATGTGTGTGTGTGTGCGTGTGTGTGTGGGGGGGTGGGGGGCGACTCTTCCACTTACGGATTTCCCTTTGAAACAGTATTAGATAGTGTTAGATAGTGTGAGATCTGAGATTAAATAGTGTTAGATAGTGTGAGATTCTGTAAAGAATTAAAGGGCATGGGTCATCTCCTTCAAAATATTAATAACTGAAAGAGTGTTAAAAATTAACTGGTACTCAAAATTAAAGAATAATTCGCAAAAACGTATATAGCTGTCGATATTTGCAAAAGAATGCACTGAAATTGGGCGAACATGGAAAATACGCTACTCGGAAAACTATCCCGCATTTACAATTACCACATTTACAATTAAAATATGCAAATTCATCATCATCATCATCCTCAAGCAGCCATGGACTACGGAGGTCCAACCAGACAGTGCAATTTAGTTCTCCAAGCATATCTATCATGAGCTACATCTGCTGCATCTGGCCACTGCACACCAATTCTAACAAGGTCCTGTTTGACACTGTCTGCCCACCGCATCAGAGGTCTCCCCCTCCTTCTGAGGCCTCTATGCACACTGTTCATAACCCTATTCGCCAATCTATATTTAACCATACGGATAATATGACCAAACCAACGGAGTCTCTTTCTGCACAATATGCTGCTTAAAGGAGTTTGCAAACCCCTTTGCCTAACCTCATCATTAGTTACAAAGTTGAACCACCTAATACCCAAGATACTGCGTAAGCATCTAGAATCAAAAGCATCTAATTTCCTGTAATCTTGTTTACAAAGCGTCCAAGTTTCACTGCCATAACTAACCCTAAAAAGGACCAAACTATTATACAGTCTAATTTTAGGTGTATACGCCTATTTCTCCACACTCTCCATAGATTCTTAAAAGTCCCGGCAAACCAACAGAGTCTCTTTCTGCACAATATGCTGCTTAAAGGAGGTTGCAAACTCTTTTGCCTAACCTCATCATTAGTTACAAAGTTGAACCACCTAATACCCAAGATACTGCGTAAGCATCTAGAATCAAAAGCATATAGTTTCCTGTTATCATGTTTACAAAGCGTCCAAGTTTCACTGCCATAACTAACTCTAAAAAGGATTAACTATTATACAGTCTAATTTTAGGTGTATACGCCTATTTTTCCACACTCTCCATAGATTCTTAAAAGTCCCGGCAGCAATCCCTATTCGTTTGTTAATCTCATGCCACACATCACCAGTATCTGTTACGTAGCTCCCAAGATAATTAACCTGTGACACCTGCTCAAGACTGCAAACATTCAGATTAACAGCATCACAGCTTCTTGACCAATTTTCATCATTTTAGTTTTCTCTCTGTGTATAACCAAACCTACTCTACTACCAGTTTCATCAACAGTTCGAATGAAACAGTTCATGTCATCAACGTCATTTGCCAAAAGGGCTAAATCATCAGCATAATCTAAATCAGAAATTTTAGTATCTCCAGAACATTTAAGGCCAAAATCTTTCCCTTGGAATGAATTTCGCATAACGTAATCAATAACCAAACTAAAGAGAAAGGGACACAAAATGCACCCTTGTCGAAGACCAGAAGTAATACACACCAATCGCTACAAGCCTTACCAACTCTCACACACGACTCAGTGTTATTATACAGAGCTTTCATTATGTTAAGTAACTTGTCTGGTATAGCATATGATCTCACAATCAACCACAAATAATGACGATCAACAGAGTCAGGAAGATTTTTGAGAAAGTGTTTCAGAAACGTATGGTTGCTAGCTTTGTTCATTTCAAAAAGGCTAAGTGAAATTATCTGATCCACACATCCCCACCCACTTCTGAATCCACATTGCTCATCACGCAATTGCCTGTCAACCAGATTCTTAATTCTATTAAGCACAATTATGTAAAGAACTTTACTTGGAACAGAAAGTAGACTGATACCCCTATAGTTATCACAAGAACTGCATCACCTTCTGGTAAAATCCTTAGGAACCATGCCTTTAAAAAGATATTCAAAAAGATATTCAGTGGTAACTGAAATATTCCCAGCTCTAAGAATATCCGTAGTAATTTCATCTACCGCTGAGGATTTATGAAGTTTAAGTTTAAAAATAGCCAAAATAACTTCAGATTGTGTTATAACCCAACGTGAAAGCCACCAATGCATCTATCATCATTACAAACAATGAGAGTACAAATAACCACATTGTTTAGAACAGTGGTTCTCGACCTTTTATGCTTTACGTACACCCTGGAAATATTTATGTAACAGGCGTACCCCTTGCACAGATAGATAAAACTATAGTTATAGTATAACAATGGGTATAAAATAAAACACTGACATTGTTACTATATCTAGCGAATTTTGAGATCTCAAGGCGTACCCCAAAAATTTTACAGTGTAGCCCATGTTGAGAACCCCTAGTTTAGACATCACTGAAATGCTAAGCCCACCTTGCCATGAGAGAATCCTCACCTTCTATAACCTTACTTTGTTTATCCTTCAATCACTATATACCTGATCGTTTTCTACCACGCAAAATATTAACTATCTGGTACAGCTCTCTGCTGTTGAGCTGTCTAACTGCTTCCACGGCATTGTCAACCAAGCCATCAAGCCAAAGATTCTGATTAGCAGTTAACTGATCCTTTACACGTTTATTAAGCTCTCTGTAATGCTTTCTATTAGGACTAGTAGGGTATTGATTAAGGACATTCCTGCAGTTCTTTCTTTCTGAAATAAGCTCAAGTCCTTTATCACTCAGATAATTCTGCCTCCTCTGCTCCTTTTTTTCCTAAAAGAGTACTGTTAGTTTCCAAAAAAGCCTTTTTAAAACGGTCCGATTCTTCCTCAACTTCAATAGTAAGAAACCATGACTGTCATAATGACTAGGTAACCTATCACGGTAAGCTTTAGCTATAACTGGGTCTTTCAGAGCTTCAGTATTAAAGGAAAATATTTTAATCTTAGCACAACGCTTTTTAAGTTGCAAGACACTTTTAACAAGGTAATGATCAGATCCAATTTCAGCTCCCCTATATGCCCTTGTATTCCAAACAGAACTAGTCCATTTTCTGTCAATTAATATACAGGTTGTCTCAAAAATATAGGTCCAAACTTTTAGGGGAGGTAGATAACATCTAAAGGAATGAGATTTGCATAGGAACCCATAACAGGAAACGTCATGGGAAAGTGATAGCATAGGTACAAGATCTGAAAGGACAGAAGACAATTATTAATGGGAAAACATTTATTGGACATAATTATTACAAATGGCGTACTAGATGATACATTTCATAATGTTACAGCAGATGCTCGAAGTTTCCACCATGAAACGCGATGCATGCGTGACACCGACGGAGCATTGATTGCCGGACATGTTCGAACACAATTGGAGTTTCTTTGATAGTAGCAGCAGCGCAGACGAGCCTTGCCACGAGATCCATGTCAGACTCCACAGGCGATTCATACACGGTAGCTTTGAGGGCCCCACACAGAAAGAAATCAATGCTCGTTAAATCAGGTGAGCATAGGGGCCAGGCAACTGGTTCAGCACGCCCAATCCATAGTTGCCCAAAAGACGTTTAAATGCGCACGAACACACCTTCCATAATGGGAAGGCGCCCCATCATGTTGAAATAACATGTTACGTCTCACATTTGCTGGAACATGGTCAAGTAAGCCTGGTAGAACCTGTTCCAGAAAGATCAGATATTTCGCGGAGGTCATGCGGGATGGTAAAAGGTATGACCCGACTAAGCAGTCACTGACCAAACCAGCCCACACATTTACTGTAAAATGATGTTGTGCCGCATGGGTGCGAACACCGTGGGGGTTCTTGTGAGCCCAGAAATGCGCATTGTGCTGATTGAATACGCCATCCCGAGTGAAATTGGCCTCATCAGTAAACAAAACATAAGCTGGGAAATTCACATCTTGGGCACTTTCTTGGAGATACCACTGCGCAAAATGCACACGTGGAGGATGATCTGTGGGGAGAAGTAACTGAACCCTTTGGAGATGAAAGGGGTGTAAGGACTCGCCGTGCAAAACACGCTGTACACTGCAATGAGACACTCGTATGGCAGAGGCAACGGCACGTATGCTGGTACTAGGATTAGTCTCCACGGCATCCAACACACTTTCTTCCATGGCAGGAGTATGCGTCGATCGTGGCCTGCCCTCACTTCTACTACCTCTTAATGACCCATAATTGCACAAATTTTGATGCGCACGCGCAAACAAACGGTGGCCCAGTACATGTCTGTGTGGGAAGCGTTCTTGATACATTCGTTGAATGTATCAAGAATATATATACCGTGTGCTGGAGAGCCATACCCTGGGCACGTTAAAGAACATGCTGGATGGCCTTGACGAAAGACTACCATCTGTCTACCAACAGCTGTTCCAGTGGGTCTCCTCCCCAAACCTTCTCTGAGCCTTCTGGGTCCGTGTGACTTGGCCATTTAGCCCATGGTGTTCAAAAAAGTGCCGCTCAGAGGTAAAACAACCCAACCCAACTACCTATAGAGAAAAATGGTTAGTGAGATGTTTAAAGAAACTATGTTTATTGAGGGAAGAAATGCCGACAATATCAAACAGCCCGCTAATCGCAAGCATGGGGCAAAGACCCGTTCTCCCACCACTAAAGGCTGCAGCCATCTACACTGGAAGACTTCCTTCAATATAGAATTTGACGATGCCAGTAGAAGCAAAGAGTTCAGGTGCCTGCGACGACTTCTACTCTGGATTATCCACCAGCCCATAAACATGTCCTGTGAATCTATTCACCTGGTCAACCAACAAACATTCACTTGAGAAGAACACAGCACAATATTTTCCCTCCACAGAAGCCCACCAGTGCAGCAAATTCAGGATCCATAATCTAGCACAGAGTCTTATTTCAGTCCATTAGGTTTATATGGTCAGCACCATGACCCTGTGTATTTGTCCACATCTCAGCAGGGTAGGAAAAAAAAGAAAAGTAACCATAGTTGTCCAGATCAGTAGGCCACACTAATCTGGCAGCCCTCTGCTTCGGTTCACTTCCACAAGAGAGTATCTCTTTTGAAAGGTACTAACGGCCTACTCCACGAGAAGGCGGGGTCGGACATTAGGTGCTAGGCCTGGCCGGTTCTGTGTTCGTGTTCGACCTGGACAAGACTATCACAGAGACACAACTGCTGCAGATTATCGCTATATGAGTCTTACTGCCAGTCGGAACAGACTGATGGCACTAGGCAACTGTCTTTGGAGCTTGCAGCAGCTACAGGAGCGAGGGTTTCAAGGCATACTCTTTACAGGAGACTTCGGGACCAATGCCTTTATACTAAGAGATCTGTTATTTGTGTCCCTCTAACTCCTGCCACTCGGCGAGCTCGTTTAACATGGAGTCGTGAACATCACGCTTAGAGTCCAGACCAGTGGGTCCATGTTATGTTCACAGATGAATCGCGATTCAGTTTGAGTACTTATTCACATCTGGAGAGAACCAGGGACATGAAACATGCCTTCGAACATCAGAGAAAGGGCCTACTCTGGTGGCTGTGGCATGATGGTTGCGATAGGAATCATGACGAATGGGCATACAGACCTGCACATCTTTCCAAGTGGTTCTGTTAAAGCCCTGCAGTACAGAGAAGAGTTCCTGAACTCATATGTCAAGCCATTCCGGGTAGCAGTTGGTTCAGATTTTATTCTTATGGACGATAACACCCGCCCTCATCAAGCTCATGTGGTCGACGATTTTCTTGAAGACGAAGATATTCGCTGAATTAAGGGGCTATTCAGAGCTCCTGACTTGAATCCCATTGGCTATGTCCACACTTGTGCGCTTTCATCTTCAACTTCACTTTCAACTTTCAACACCGAGTAGTCTAGCGCATGCTTTAGAAGGAATGCGTTGGACGCATGCCTTCAACTGTCTACACCTGTACGTCAAATAGTTTTCAATTTTTCACCAGTGTAGACGAGAAGTTGCAATGGACGTAAATGATGTTATGTTAGCAGGTATAAGTGCTGCAATTTTAGTGCTGAAAAAAGTGAGAAAATGACGTGAAAAATACCGGCGATCGATATGGATGAAAGATTATTTTAAAACGCTGAAATTTGGAATAATGAGGGATTTGGAATTATATGAAAACGTTCTTTTTATTAACTTTACGTGAATGTTTAGAACAAACTTCGATATGCTTTTGGAAATGGTGGAGCAAAAGATAGAAAAAAAAATATTCGTTTCAGAAAAGCAATACCAGCTGAAGTGAAATTAGCGATCACACTCGGCTACGGTGATTCATTCATGTCTCCGATGAATATTTAAACCTATAATCTGATAAATTATTTAATTAATGCTTTATTTATTTAAAATAATTTAATAATTTACATCTCTGATGAATTATTTCAATTGAATTCAAATTTATTTCACACTTTTGATTTATTACAAGTATGTAATTTAAAACTTATAATAACAAAAGGAAAAAATGTTTTTCTTTTTCAAAGTAAATAGACAATTTTGAAAGTGTAAAATTCATAACTCCATATGAGACAAAGCTCGTTTGTGGAGATATTAGATTAAGAAAACATAAAATATTGTAAACCAACACTACCAACTTATTTAACACTGACATATAATAAACCCGTTAACATTATGACTCAAAATGTGTATTTAGATACTATAATCATGCAAAACATAACCTCAATTTTCGGACTTGTAATCATTCAAGGCATAATTACTATAACAGATTTTCTACCTTTTGCTCGGGTAACCATTAATCCTATAATCTCCAATAAAGGCCGATATTTGTTTTGACGACATGGTGAACAAAAAAACAACCTCAATAATTACAAAAACCGAAAGAAACCTTCCAGACAAACTACGAAGTTGCACGGAATGTTGAACAAAAATCCACTATGATCTACTACTGCATGCGTCACTGAAAACGGCGCCGTTGAACTGATTTGAGGCATGCCTTTGCGCAAGCGTCACTTTCACTAGACGCATGGGCCGCAGCGCGTGCGTCTAGCGCACGTAAACGCACAAGTGTGGAATTTGGGTTGGGTTGTTCAGACTTTAGCAGAGGAGGAACAGGTCTTTGCCCCATGCCTGCGATCAGGGGGCTGTTTGATATTGTTGGCCCTACCAATCTCAATAAACCTAATTTCTTTAAAAATCCTACTAATCATTTTCTCTCTGCAGGAACGTGGAACGTGAGGACATTACATAGAGATTATTCTCTTGATGTCCTCATGCAGGAATTCCAGCGCTATAGCCTAGATATTTTAGGCTTGCAAGAGACCAGATGGACAGGTAAAGGTGAGATACTTAAAAATAACTTTAAATTTCTCTTTACAGGGAGGGAAGATGGAAAGCATCACCAAGGCGTGGGTCTGCTGCTCAGCAGACATGCTAGTGATGCTCTTCTAGGATATGAGTGCATTAATGAAAGGTTTCTTACAGCAAAATTTCAGACAAGCATTAAAAACTTGAATGTTATCTGCTGTTATGCCCCCACTGACGATGCTGATGAGGATGAGAAGGATAGGTTTTACGGACAACTTCAGGATATTTTGAATTCTGTCAAGAAAGGAGATATTACCCTTGTTCTAGGTGACTTCAATGCCAAAGTTGGTACTGACTCTGATCTTTGGGGAGGGGTGATAGGCCCTTTTGGTATTGGTAGCTGCAATGGCAATGGGCAACGTCTCCTACAGGTAAGTAAACTCAATGGTTTCAGAATAACTAACACATATTACAAACACCGCGACATACATAAATACACATGGGTTTCACCTGATGGGCTGCATAGGAATATGATAGATTATATATTAATTAACAGCAAATGGGCTAGTTCTGTTAGAAATACCAGGGCATATAGGGGAGCTGAAATTGGATCTGACCATTACCTTGTTAAAAGTGTCTTGCAACTTAAACTTAAAAAGTGTTGTGCTAGGGTTAAAAAATTTACCTTTAATACTGAAGCTCTGAAAGACCCAGTTATAGCTAAAGCTTACCATGATAGGTTACTTAGTCATTATGACAGTCATAGTTTGCTTAATACTGAAGTTGAGGAGGAATGGGGCCATTTTAAACAGGCTTTTTTGGAAACTAACAGTACTCTTTTAGGAAAAAAGGAGCAGAGGAGGCAGAATTATTTAAGTGATAAGGCACTTGAGCTTATTTCAGAAAGAAGGAACTGCAGGAATGTCCTTAATCAGTACCCTACTAGTCCTAATAGAAAGGATTACAGAGAGCTTATTAAACGTGTAAAGGATCAGTTAGTTGCTGATAAGAATCTTTGGCTTGATGGTTTGGCTGACAAAGCTGAAGAAGCAATTAGGCAGCGCAACAGCAGAGAGCTGTACCAGATAGTTAATGTTTTATGTGGTAGAAAACGGACAGGCATACAAGGATTGAAGGATAAACAAGGTAAGGTTATAGAAGGTGAGGATTCTGTCATGGCTAGGTGGGTTGAGCATTTCAGTGATGTTCTAAACAATGTGGTTAGTTCTACTCCCATTGTTTGTAATGATGATAGATGCATTGGCAGCTTTAATGTTGGCCCTATAACACAATCTGAAGTTATTTTGGCTATCTCTAAACTTAAACTTCATAAATCCCCAGGAGTAGATGAAATTACTACAGAAATGCTCAGAGCTGGGAATGTTTCGGTTACCACTTGGATGACTGAAATTTTGAATAACTTTTATGATAAAGGCATGGTTCCTAAGGATTTTACCAGAGCTATTATTATCCCTATTTTCAAAAAAGGTGATCGCAGTTCTTGTGATAACTATAGGGGTATCAGCCTACTCTCTGTTCCAGGGAAAGTTCTTTCCATGATTGTGCTTAATAGAATTAAGAATCTGGTTGATAGTCAATTGCGTGATGAGCAATGTGGATTCAGAAGTGGTAGGGGATGTGTAGATCAGATATTTTCACTTAGGGAGATTCTTGAGAAATGTTTAGAGTTTCAGAAACCTTTGGTTGCTAGCTTTGTTGATTTCAAAAAGGCTTTCGACTCTGTTGATCGTCAAAATTTGTGGTTGATTGTGAGATCATATGGTATACCAGACAAGTTAGTTAACATAATGAAAGCGCTCTATAATAACACTGAGTCGTGTGTGAGAGTTGGTAAGTCTTGTAGCAATTGGTTTAGCATTACGTCTGGTGTTCGACAAGGGTGCATTTTGTCTCCTTTCTCTTTAGTTTGGTTGTTGATTATGTTATGCGAAATTCACTTCAAGGGAAAGATTTTGGCCTTAAATGGGCTGGAGATACGAAAATTTCTGATTTAGATTATGCTGATGATTTAGCCCTTTTGGCAAATGATGTTGATGAGATGAACTCTTTCATTCGAGCTGTTGATGAGACTGGTAGTAGAGTAGGTTTGGTTATAAACAGAGAGAAAACTAAAGTGATGAAAATTGGGCAGGCAGGTTGTGATTCAGTTCATCTGAATGGTTGCAGTCTTGAGCAGGTGTAACAGTTTAATTACCTTGGGAGCTATGTAACTGATACTGGTGATGTGCGGCATGAGATTAACAGACGAATAGGGATTGCTTCCGGGACTTTTAAGAATCTATGGAGATTGTGGAGAAATAGGCGTATACACCTAAAGACTAAAATTAGACTTATAATAGTTTGGTTCTTTCTAGGGTTAGTTATGGTAGTGAAACTTGGACGCTGTGTAAACATGATAACAGGAAACTAGATGCTTTTGATTCTAGATGCTTACGCAGTATCTTGGGTATTAGGTGGTTCAACTTTGTAACTAATGATGAGGTTAGGCAAAGGGGTTTGCAAACTCCTTTAAGCAGCATATTGTGCAGAAAGAGACTCCGTTGGTTTGGTCATATTATCCATATGGTTAAATATAGATTGGCGAATAGGGTTATGAACAGTGTGCATAGAGGCCTCAGAAGGAGGGGGAGACCTGGGATGCGGTGGGCAGACAATGTCAAACAGGACCTTGTTAGAATTGGTGTGCAGTGGCCGGATGCAGCAAATGTAGCTCAGGACAGATATGCTTGGAGAATTAAACTGTGTGGTCTGGTTGGACCTCCGTAGCCCATGGCTGCTTGAGGATGATGATGATGATGTTTTACCTCTGAGCGGCACTTTTTTGCACACCATGGGCTAAATGGCCAGGTCACATGGACCCCGAAGGCTCAGAGAAGGTTGGGGAGGGGACCCACTGGAACAGCTGTTGGGAGACAGATGGTAGTCTCCCGTCAAGGCCATCACAGCGTGTTCTTTAACGTGCACAGGGTGTGACTCTCCCGCACACGGGGCCACGGCTTAACGTCCCATCCGACGGACGGCGGCCTTTCCAAGCCCATCGGTGTCCCCTACTGACCGTGGGCAGGGCGGGGAATTTTTGCCATGATAATGGAAGAACCACAATTTGGCACAAGCAACATGAGGCCTTGGAGACATCTTCTCTGGTGTCAAGAGTATAGGCTGGTGATTTTTGGTGTGATGGTGTGGGGAATGTTTTCCTGGCACACATCAGACACCCTGATCCCATCAGAAGAACATCTGAATGCCACGCCATATTTAAACATTATTGCTGACCAAGTTCATCTCTTCATGGCTACACTCCTCGCTCAGATGGACATGTTCACCATGATAATACACCTACTCACAAGCGATGTATCACCATTGAAATGGTTCCAGGAACTTGCCGACGAGTTTTCCTGCTTCATTAACCTTCACTGTCCCCCCGATCCAAACCCTATCGAGCATCTTTGTGATGAGGTGCTAAGGGCTGTTCACAGTGAGACTGTGATGCCGTCCAATTTGTAGCAACTGCATCATTTCCGCATAGTAAAACATTCCTGCACAGAGCATCTAACATCTTCCAATTTCCATGACCCGAAAACTTCGGGCTGTTATGAAGGCCAAAGGAGACGCAGCACGCTATTAGGTAGATGAAACTAACTAGCATCTAGGTATATATATATTACATAAAAATTTTGAAAGAGCACTAAAAGAGAAAGAAAATATTTTATACTAGAACTTCACCTCGATCTGTAAATGGTAGCTAGGTACTCACTGGAAGGAGAACTATGCACCAATCTCCAGTAATGCTGCATAGAACTGGCCAAGCCTAGCAACAAGCCTAGGAAATAATGTCCGACCCCACCTCCTCGTGGTGCACCGTTAGTACCTTTTAAATGAGGTACTCTCTTGTAGAAGAGAATGGAAAGGGAGGACTGCCAGATCAGTGTGGCCTACTGATCTGGGCACTATGACTACTTTCTTTTGTATACTCCTGAATAATGACTAACAACAGAGTGTCCTGATGCTGATCATATATACCAACCGGAATAGAATAATGGCTTTCAGCTTGAGTATGGTTCCTGAATTTGCTGCACTGGTGGACTTCTGTTGAAGGAGCATCTTCAGCTGTGCTTTCTGTTTCTTTCTAGTTGACAGTCCCAAGTGAATGTATTAACATAATACGTTTATCACCTGGTGTATAATCCTAGTCAGAGTCCATTGCAAGTATCTAAATTCTTGCTTTTACGGGCATCGTCAAGCGTGCATCGGAGGAAGTATTCCAGTGTAGATGGCTTCAACCTCTAGTAGTGGGGGAAACAGGTCTTTGCTTCATGCCTGTAATTTAGGGAGCTGTTTGATATTGTCAGCATTTCCTCTCTCAATAAACATAGTTTCTTTAAACATCCCACTACCCATATTCTATACATAGGTAGTTGGAATGTGATGGACACAATTAACTGGGCGACGGTCATCTGTGCAACGGACAATTGAGCGATGGTCATCTGGGAGATAGCCAAGTGGGCGACAAAAGATGAAATACGCAATGCAAAGATGCTAGTCATCTCTTTCATAATCAACATCATACGTTTTTTGAATTTTTCGTAGTCCATTTATAAAAATCCATAAATTTGGATGACTTATTCTGCTGCCAAAGCTCAATTGCAATTTTCGATAACAGGCTTCCGCAAAATTATTTGTCCTATCGCTTCCATTTATTGTTCTTTAGTACGTAGACTTGACTGAAGTGGTTTTGACAATTCTAAAGTAAATTCTAATATCCTGATTTCAATTTGACATCTTCTATTATTCCACACTTTACTGATTCGTTCTCACGGGGCCTTTTTCTCAGAGAGGGAAGATGGAAAGGATCTCCAAGGTGTAGATTTTCTCCTCAGCATATATGCCAGTAATGCTCTACTAGGTTATCACTGCATTAATATAAGATATCTAGAACTATATTTGAAACTAAGATTAAAGACTTGAATATATTTCTGCTCTTATACCCCAACTGAGGATACTAAAAATGTGCCTAGGGATAATTTTGACTTATAGATCTCAGAAATATGCCAAATTTTGGGTGCGATGGGTCGGTCCTTCGAGGTCAAAGATCAAATTCGATGTAGCGCTGCTGGAGCTCTACAAATTTGAGAAGAGGGCTGTTTCGGATAGTAGAACTCAGAAATAAGAGAAATTTTCAGATCAGGTGTTGCATTCAAGGTCAAATAGGAGTCGGAGTGAAGGGCTAGAAATCAAGAGGTGCCGAATGCACCGGCTGATTTCTAGTTTATAAATACACATAGATTTTGCTGGTGGATTGCATAGTAATATGATCGATTTTAAATTAATCAACAGCAAATGGCTTAGTTCGGTTATAAATACTAGATCACATAAGGGAGGCAATATTGGGTTAGGTCATTACCTTGTAAAAATTGTTTTGCAACTGAAGATTAAGAAATGTGTTAAGGTTAAAAGAATTACGCTTTAACATTGAAGCTGTGAAAGACCCTCAGACTGCCAAAGCTTATCATGATATAGGCACTTAGTCATTATGACAACTGTGGTTTGCCTACTACTGAAACTGACAAAGTATGGGAATTGTTTAAATACGCTTTTCTTGAAGCTAACAATTTATTTTTGGGTAAAAATGAGCAGTTGGGACAGTCATTTAAGCGATAAAACTATGAAATTTATTTCTGAAAGAAACAATTGCATGAATTATCTGAATCAATATCCTATTAGTTCTAAAAGAAAAATATTTTAATTAATGAGTAAAGATCAGTTAGCAACTGATAACAATCATGGGCTTGATAGCTTGGTTGACAAATCAGAGGAAGCAGGTACACAGCACAATAGCAGGGGGTTGTACCAGATAGTTAATCTTTTCATGAGAAGAAAGAGTGTGTCACAGGAATTGAGGTATAAACATGGTAAGGTTATTGAAGGCAGATTCTTAAGAAATGTTTAGTTTTGGAACATAAATTACTACCTTCATGGATTTCAAAAAGGCTTTTAACTCTATGGATCGTCATAATTTGTGATTGATTGCGAGTTCGCGTGGCATACCAGACAAGTTAGTAAGCATGATGAAAGCACTCTAAACACTGTGTCGTGTGTGTTAGAGTGGGTAAGGTTTGTAGTGATTGTTTTAGCATTGCTAGTGGAGTTAGACAAGGATGCATCATGTATGCTTTTTTCTTCAGTTTTGTTATTGATTACATTATGTGAAATTTCTTGCAAGAGGAATATTGTGGCTTAAGTGGTCTAGAGATTTGAAATTTCTTATTAAATTATGCGGATAATTTGGCCTGTTGGCTAATGATGTTGATGAGTGAATTCTTTCATTAGGGCTCTTGATGATTACTGAGAGTAGAATAGTCTTGGTGATAAACAGAGAGCAAATTAAAGTGATGAAAATTCGTCAGACATATGGTGCTTCAGTTTCTTTGAATGATTTAAAAATGTCTCAGTTTAACATGGAACGTTTGTTAATAACTTATATCTTCCTCCTGTGACTTAATTCCAATCTCTAAGAGTATTTTGGAAACAACGTGAAACAATTTTTTCTTCTTCTCCATATCAAAAAAGGTTTCAAAAAATTTTCATTTTTGCTTAACTTCATTATATTCTAACCGGTACAGGAAAGAAGTTCAGAGACTGGAAATATGTTTCCTAAAGAAGTCCACTCACGTGCCTTTGTCCTAATCGATCCTAGATTATCACATGTAAAACTGAAAAAATTAATTTTAATCAGCTTTTTTCAAATTTTGAATTGCTCTTCATTGGCATGAACCTATCAAAATTTCGTAAGAAGCTAACACACAGAGAGTGAGAAGCGTTTTCCATTACAAATAATATTTGTCGAATTTAATAATCATTTCAACGCATTACTATCTTATGGAAGTAAGTAGTGGATGTAATTTCAACACTAAGATGAGAAAATTCTCTAGTACTAGTAAATACGAAGAAATGGAAACATACTGTAAAGCAAATCGTAGTTCAAATTTAAAACTATTAGTTATTAAAAATCATGTTTTCAAAGAAAACGAGATAATAGTTTCACTTGTCTGTCCGTCTGTATACATCAAACTTTTTTTGCTTACAGGGATAAATTAAAATTTATTTTTGTGTTGGATAGGTATTGATGAAAAATTCTTTTTCGGGTTAGATAGGAATTGTTGAAATATAATAATTCGCTCTTTCGGAATCTTCCAAAAACTATAATTGCACCCTCTAATGCTGAAAATTTTTGAAAAATCCAAAATTTCGAAGAATATTGTAACGATGTATTGATAAAAATTTTAATTTGTAAACGTCATGAAGTTTCGATTGGAAACAATGAAAATGATAATTAGAAAACTCTTCTTCAGTTTCACTGGTACTAATGAAATATCATAATTTGCATTTTTCAAATACTTATATAACTTTAATATAATTATCTTCATAGATCACTAAATATGGAAATGGCAGGGCTGTTATCGAGTTTTTTTTTTCAAATAATATGCATATAATAGAAATTTGAAATTTTACTGATAGATTTTCAGGTCACTGATAGCAATAATCTACCCATTTTTGTAAGAACGGTGTGGAAA